>JAHZMZ010002231.1:0-15286 GCA_027743805.1 Lepidocyrtoides sp. E14 | reverse complement strand
CATCATCTGCTTTAATCTTTGCCCGATTGATTGCCCTCCCTCCCTGGCTTACAGTTGGGATTGGCGAAATAAAATAGAAAGTAATTTGCGTCGTATCTATTTATGTACAAATGACCCATTGAGTTTGAAGGTGTAGTAGCGGCAGCTTCAAAACCACAGATATAAAAAGGGTCAACTGTACAATACTGCTTTCTGCATTGCCCCATCAAAACGCCGAAGTAAGTAGCAAAAACTCTGTATGGAAAAGGCTGTAACAAAATATTACAGAGAGAGAGTATCATCATCACATATTTCCATACTACCATTTTTTATCAGAATTTGCAGCAGCAGCTGACTACCAAGTAAATTGGCTGGTGTCAGTGTCGTCGTCCATATTCGCCCTTAAATTGTTTCGAAATTCAAGTGTCTGGAGAAGCCAAAGAAGAATAGTTTACGGATCTATCTTTAATTAATAGGTAAGGATTAGGTGGAGCAGTGTGCAACTATTTAGGGAATATAGTAACTACGTTCTGCGGCACGTTCATATTATGTATTAAGATTATTGCTAGACTTGTTGAGGTGTGCGGTTTCAAAGGTCATTGGGATATCAGGTTTTTTACGTGTGTATGATAATTATGTAATATTATAATAGGAAGGTGAAAAATACTGAAAATTAATGAAAATGGCTCTGCAACCCACACTAACACCCTACTTGAGGACCTTGGCTAAGAACAATGTGAGGACGTTTGCTGCTGCTGCTGCCGCAAAAGAAGCCAGTTCATCATCATCTGGGGATTATTTAAAGCCTAGGGAAGGTGTGAAAACTAGCAAGGCTGGTAATGTTCTTGTTGCATCTATTGAGACGAATAAGCCAATATCCAAGCTCGCCGTTTTTGTCAGGTATTTATTTGCCCATTTCTTGGAAACAATGCCGACGAGTTCATAGAATTGCGTAAATATATTTATTTACATAGAACGATGTAAAAGCAAGTTTCTTTTGATTGTCCTGTTGTAGAGCGGGCTCAAGATTTGAAACTGATGAAACTCAAGGAGTAGTTCAAATGCTTAGAATAGCTACTGGATTGGGTACGAATGGAGCTTCTCAGTTTGGTATCACAAGGAATATTGAACAAGCTGGAGGAAACCTCTCTTCTACCGCTGGAAGGGAATACATCAGCTACACAGTTGAATCTACCCGAGACAAAATTGCTAACATAGATAGATTTTTAATTGACACTGTACAGAATCAGGGATTCAAGCCGTGGGAACTCCATGATAACGTACCACGTATGCGTATTGAGCGTGTCAATCGTCCACCTGAAGTTAGAATCGTGGAACTTATTCACAAATCTGCATTTAGAAAGGGTTTGGGATATTCTCTGTACAGCCCCAAGTGGATGATTGGCAACCACAGTAGTGAAATGCTTCAAAATTTTGTCAACAACAACTTTACGCAAGCCAGTGTGGTCGGAGTTGGATTACCTCACCAGCAAGTAGTTGAATTTGCCTCCAGACTTAACATCAGCGGAGAAGCTGGAAAAACTATTCCAGGAAAATTCCATGCAGGTTCGGAACTCCGTAAGGAAACAAATGATGATCTAGCTTATGTTGCGCTGGCCATTGAAGGTGCAGGACTTAACAATCCAAAAGGACAAGTGGCTGCTGCTCTTGCTCAGCGTGTTCTTGGGGCTGGACCAAGGACAAAGCGGGGTATTAACGCTGGGGGTAAACTCACGGCTTCTGTTGTAGGTTCCAATGACACTGATGTTTCAGCTACAGCCATCAATGCCAACTATGCAGACTCTGGACTTTTGGGAGTTGTAGTTGCTGCCACACCACAACTTATTGAACAGGTAAAAAGATGCATTCAACATATATCTTTATTTGCAACATACCATATGGATGAATGAGCCATAACGTGTTTCATTTGTTCAATGTCTTAGGTCACCAGACGAGCTGCAGATGCTCTTGTCCGTTCTTCTGCGACTGATGAGGAAGTGACTCGAGCAAAAAACCAACTCAAAGCTGACTTGGCCATTGTTCTTGACACTGATCAAGGATGTCTAGAGGAACTCGGCTTGCAGACTTTACTAACAGGTAAGGTTTCGAGCCTAGCTGAGATCAGCTCCCTTGTCGACTCCGTATCTGCTAGCGATGTTAACGGTCTTCTTCAAAAGGGCAAGCTGAGTATGGCATCATTTGGCAGAATTGCAAAAGTTCCTCATCTTGACGAACTGTAAATGAATCCATCTATAGTCATCGTAATAATATACAAAAAAAAATCCTAAATATTAACTACACAACTTTTAATTGTTATTATATTAAGTATATACTGCCTCGGTTGTAAATGTAAAATGTGTTTATAGATTATTCGCATATAAACCACACAAAGAAAAAACATGTACATGATTTAGTGAATTCGATGCTGTCGGTTATTCAATAATAAAGTCTGTAGATTTTGAAAGCTGCTTGGAGTTACATTTTAAAACTTTATTTTTGTTATCATAAATGACTAGGGGAGTGACTGTCGTCGTTATAATTATTATCATCGGACGGGGCGTATAATACACCTAGTGGATATAGTAGTGGACGTTGCTGTGATAGAATAGAATTGTCTCATAGTGCCCCGTTGTAACGTTGCTATGTTGTTCGCTGCGCTCATACCGGTGCAATAACGATGATGATTGTTCCCGGATTTTGTTGAGTCAATAGTTTCTTTCATTTTTTCCAGATTGGAAGTGAACAATTTCTATAATGCATCTTAGCAGTTTGTCCGTAGCACTCTAAGATATATTCTGGTTAGTGCTTCAAACGAAAAATGCCAAAGAAGGCAGCAAAAACTGCGGCTGCACCGGCTGCTGAAAAACCAGCCCCCAAAAAAAAGAAAGATGACGTTGCTTTTGAAGAAGATTTTGCAAATTTTCTTGGTGATACTGTCACCACAGATGAGGAGGAGCAAGAGGACGAGGCAGACACGCTTATTCAGGTGGGTCCAGCCACAGATGGGGATGCAAGTAGCTTTTGGAAACAACCCGACATTCCGGAAAAATATCCTTTGGACCACGTGAATGTGGAAAATCTGGTGAACATGCTATCCAAAATTCATCTTGTATGGCCAGAAGATCTTCCCCACTATGATGAAACAGAGTTTAGTACAGAACCTGAACGTGCAAAGTTCCCCAGCCCCTTTTACCACAACTCTGACAAGGAAAAAGTCGTTCTCTGGCATGCTGAAAACTTTCGGCGTCAATTCCTTCACAAGTTTCCGAACCGACGTCCATTAGTCATAGCTCCAAAGAACGAGTGCGGTTGTCAAAAGTTATTTCCTACCTATATTAATCCAACCGCCTTGGGTTATCCAGAATTTCTTGATTGCGTTTCCACAGTTGAATTTCTTAAAGACTTTTTCACCCCTGCATTGTTGAATCCTCCAACTAAATTCCCAGAACGAATTCGGTCTCACGTAACAGTAATCAGGAAACGTGACGCGAATGCATTTGAAATTGCTGTGATTGCTGTGTCAAGCTTGATCGGGTGCGGGTTCAATGCTTACGTTGTTGATGGATATGTCAGCACAACTTTAAGCACCATTGACACTACCGAGGACTACCATGAACCACCTGAGAAACCACTTCTTTCGTACGAAATTCCAGAAGTAGTGGAAGTGGAGGAAAAGAGTAATTTTGATCACCACGGTTTTGACTACAGCTTTCTATTGGAGGAGAAGGAGGAAACTGCAGTACCTACTGTGTCACCGTCCAAATATCGTTTTAAAAAGAAGGGTGTGGCGGAAGACACACCAGGAGCGGATAACGCCGCTCCAATAGCTGAACCAGAGGAGCCAGAAGAGGAAGTGCCCCTCAGTGCTGTGGTCCCTCCCGTACAACCAACTGCAGCAGGTGCGCACGGTCATCATGCTGGTGAAACTCATGGGGAAGATGAGATGGATGAAATGCTGGCCGATGATATGCAGGAGGAGGGAGATGAAGAAGAGGAGGGTGAAGAGCACCCTGCTATAGCAGAGCCAGTAGTAGAAGAACAAGAGGACGAGGAGGAAGATGTGGAAGAAGAGGAGGAACCTTCCGAGCCGGATGAAGAACTTCCACGAAGTGCAAAGGACAGATATCATGGCAAAAGAACACATGCATGGATATTGATTTTACCTGGAGGCCTGCACGACGTTGACAAACCGTTCTTTTTGGAGCCCTATTCTGGCACGTGGAGGGCCATCAAAGATCCAAACTTTCTAGGAATCGAAGCTGTGTTCAATCATAAAAATTATTGGGTCAATATACAGCCTCCTCCAAAGAACCTTCGAAAGTTGAACTATAATTTGGACAATCCCGCAGCATGGAGCAATCTTTTGGCCGAACCGGCAGACAGGAAGAAAAAGCGGGCTAGCCAAGCAGGAAAAAAGGGAATGTTTCAAGATGATGATGAGGATGAAATGATGGGAAAAGCAGGTGAAATGTACTTGACAATGCCAGTTAGTTGGACAACGAATTTGGACATTTCTCAAGAGGAGTATGACATGAAATATCCGAATGGAAAGAAAACCATTGAGTACAGTGACGCGATTGTCGAGCTAGCAGCCCCTTATGTTAATGATGATGGACTAGTTCGTAAAGTGCTCAAGTTCACTGGTGCATCCAGAGACCCAGAAGATTTAGAGTACATTGAGGAGCACTTTGAGCACAGGAAAGATAAGCTAATAAAACGAAAATGGTTTCGTGACGGAAAAATGCTTCACGAGCACTTTGACAAAGGACGAAAGGATGCTCTCAAAGAGCATGTTCATGTTTCTGGAAGAAATAAACCCGACTTTCCTCGTGATTTGTACTACTATTCTAACGCCCATCCAAGATGTGTTTCCCACCGTCGGATAATCAAAAAAGGAATGATTGAACGCTTTGAGGACAGAGAGGATAAATTGCATTACAAAATAACGCTGTACGGCGGACTGCTGTGCAACACCATTCCAACAAAGGAAGATGAGATTAGGAGTAAAGCTAGGCATGTCCTTGAACTTGTTAAAGGGGGTGGTGCTGGAGGGGGTGGAGGCAAGAAACGTGCTCGAAGAAAAATTACAAAAATTGTCGAAAAGTATGCGAGGAATGAGGAGAATGAGCCTACACAAGATATCTCGGAAAAGCACATGCTAATTGAGGAAGGTCGTCTTCGAATTTTGTTTCATTACACCCCAGGAAATCTTACACGAAATACACTAGAGTTTTACAAGGGACTGAAACCGGGTCAAAGTAAATACACGCCGCTGGAGTATCGACCAGAGGACTGCATAGAATACCAGGCAGACAGAGAAGCCGAACCAATGAATGTGTACAAAAAGTTTCTCCTTCTCCAACAAATGGACAGGGATGAGCGTGCAAGCAGCGTTCTTTCAAGGGAGTCCGAAGATGAAATTTATCAAACAGTATCAAGTAGGGTACAAGAAGACTGGAGGCATGAGATTGAGCCTGACGCATTCGCTGGTGATAGGAATGAAGAGTATTTGAAAATGATGCGAGAACAACAGGCCACTGAGGAGGGAGAGGAAGAGATTGACTTGTCTGGAACGGACTTTACCACACCATTCTTTGAAAAGTATGGCTATCCTAGAAATAAAAAGGAGGAAATTTTGATGAAAAAGAGAATCATGCTGCATGAGAAGGTGAAGATTTTGCGCAGAGCTTACCAAATCAAGGAATTATATGACAAGGTAATATGTATGACCAATACGGGCTGTACAATGTGCATCGAGCATCTATGTATATATATATTATGTAAAATTCTAGAATTGATCAAGTGAAAACAATAGAAATTCCAAAAAAAAAGTTTTACTTTGGTTTTTAGGAAAGCTCTCTCCTGCGAGAAAAGCAAGAATGGTACATGCGACACATTGACCAATTGAATCAAACTCAGGAGGAGGATTTTAGCCACATGTATAAGGATCGTTTGTTCCAAATGCATATTTTGGAGCAGCGTATGATACGTCATCAACAAGAGACACCCAGACAGTACTACACCCTTCTCGTTCAACTACTTCGTCACCCACAATTGAACCGCTTTACCAACAAAAAGGTGCCACCACCACCTCCACCAATTAGGGAGCTGACTGAAGAGGAGAAAGCACGAATTATCAAGGAACTTGCCAAACTAAAGGACTGTTGCCAAATGTACAGCTTCCGGCACATTGAACCTCGTAAATCACGCAACAGAGCGAAACAACAGCAGGAAGAGACACTTTTAGCTATAGAGTTACAGTCCAGCGCTGAGGGAGAGGAAGGCTCAGGCTCGGCACCGAAAGAACAGAAAAATCCTACTGTTGATGGTAGTAGTGTGAGTGGGGGTGGAGATAAGACGATTCAGGAGGAACAATCCACCGTTACGGTCCCTTCAGTCCCACCTTCTCAGCCTCAAGGTGATAGTAGTGGAAGTGCCGGAGGAGAAAGTAAAAAGAAAAGTAAAGCGATGCGTACGGAGGGAGAAGCAAATGTGGCTAAATTGTAATAATTGACCAACACCCAGTTTTAATCTTATATTTTCAAAGTGACATGTTTTATTCATGACAGGTTTCCCATCATATGACATGATCATATTATATGTAAATACTATTATTATGGCTATATTACTAACAGTAAAATGAAATAAAAGTTAACTCACAATCAAAAATACAAGAAAATTAGCATAAACTCTATCCTTGCTATATATATGTATATATATATATATTATATGTGTGTGTTTGTAGTTGTTATATATGTGTTGTTGTATTTTATGAAAAGTAACACTTTTCAGCCTTAACATTTCAATAAGTAATCAGTATACCAAAGTATAATATAATTTTAAAATATTTCAAGCAAGTATGTTCTTTTCTACTGTAAATACAAACTAATAACACAAGATAATATAGGCGTCATCTCAAAGAACTTCTTGAAACTAGAGAACTTTTTATTATTGTTGATTATTGATTTGAAAGGCTGACAAGGTTGATTTATAACGGTCTAAAGTTGGTAGATATAGGTATTAATAGAGGTATATATCAGTTTAAAATACAATGTTTTATAAGGTTTAGCCACTACTACTACGTCAGGTATGCATTGCACACTCTTGAAAAAAAACAATCATCTCAATTTTAGGCTTTGGAAAATGACATTCCCTGTAATATTATTTTTTGCTACTTATTACTTACTAATCCTACTAATATACAATGTTCATGCAAATATGTTGTTAAAAATTATCAGTAAAATGAACTGTAGATAAGATAAGAACAAAAAACTGTCTTCCAAAAGAACGTTATCCAACGCAACACAGCATTTTTTTGTTATATTTTCTTTATGCACATGCACTTGGGAATGGAGCATAGTGAGTTTCTTATTTTGGTCTATCCATAGTAGCCTTGATACGCACTCCATCCTTGTTGGTTATACCCAGCAGCGTAGCCGGCAGGTTGTTGGTAGTTCCAGTTTGCATAATTGCCGTACTGATTGTACTGCTGACCGTATGCTGATTGACTGTATTGGCCGGGAGCCCCGGTGCCACCGTTTGTACTAGCAGTAGTTGAGGGAGCTTTAGTAGGATCGTCAGAGCCTGCTACAGGAGGTGCTCTGAAATTGTAAACACAATAGTTAATATAATTGCATTTCAAAGCTTGAGCTATGTAGTAGGTATGTAGTTTTTAATTATGGTACACTCTTCATAGTGCCATGAAGTAGTGAGTCAAAGTACTTACTTGGTAGGGTCTTCTAAAGAGGGATTAGCTTTTTTCTCTCGCAAAGCTTTTGCAATAGTCTGCAGGTGTTCATGAGCCTTTTCAATGCTGGAAAAACAAAACAAGCACCATGCTATTTGGAGTCTCAAATTATAAGCGGGCAATTTGCAGTCAAAGCACTGCAAGGTGACATATAACTGGCTAAAGTTATTGGAAAGATTTAAATACGCCACTTTAGAATTTTGCCACTATTTTACCTTGATATATCGTTTCCAAACTCCTCCAAAAACTCAATTTTCCGATGAGCAAACGTCACTTTTTGCTCTTCAGCAATGTTGCTCTGCAAAGCTTGGTCAAAGGCGGATATGACAGCATCAATGTCAACAGGTTTCTTGTCTAATGCCAGATTTACCAAGGCCATGACTACTTTTGGTTTAGTCATGTCATTCTGTTCCACTGCTTCTTCCAAAACTTGCTTTGCCTTTTCGTAGTCCCCAAGATTCTGAGCAGAAAGGTTATAAATATTTTAATCCATATTCCCAATACCAAAAATTGTAATATAATTCAATCTCATTTATTCTCACCTTTGCAAGGAACTGTGCATACTTAATCTGCATATGTACACCTTCCACTTTATTCTTTGATTGACTAATAAAAGTTTCAAAAAGTTCACAACAGCGACTCATATTCCCACGTCTCCGTTCTACATTTACGAGGCGAACCAGTGCATGGATGGATTCAGGAAGAGTTTTCATTAATTTTTCTAAAACCTCAACAGCCCTGTCGATATTTTCTGTACAAATTGACAAAAAGTTAAAGTGAAATGGTTAAATAGTTAGTTATTGAATAAATAAATAAATACTGGCAGTTTAAATACTACCTTGGAATTCCTCGAATGCAGCCCAATGTAAGTTGATCCATGGCTTGTTATGATGATGTATTGTACAAGCTCTAGTGAACACATCACGCAGCCTATCAATAACATCCGCTCCCTGTCTCTGTTGGGCTTGGAGAATAAACGTGGAATAAATACAGGAATATTTACAATGTGATCCCTCAGATCTATTAATTAAACATAAAATGTACAGAGGGCAATATAAAAAACTTACAGCCTCTTCAAAAGACCATCTTGCTGTTATTTCAGCTTCATTTGCCTTGTGAACTGCAGTTCTTCTTTCAATTATTTTCTCGCGAAGTTTCTCAACAAGTTCCTGAATACATACAAAAGTATAAAACCTTAAAAATGATGCAAGCTTGATAGATACTTGATACCAATTAATGTAAAAAAGAACAACTTTTCATCAAGCAACTTATGATATATAAAAACAGTAGAGCAGTTATCTTACATCTCCTTCCAATTCTTCTGGTGCTTCAGACTGTACAAGACTTTTCAACTCTGCGTACTCCTCTGGGCTAAGAATGTCTTCTGGCATTTGTTTCTGTATGAAATCTTTCAAACTTTGAAAGTGGTCCATGTATTTCTGCGTTGGAGTACGAATGATTTTGTCATACACACCCAAAACATTACGAAGGTTATTCAGCTCCACTTCCCACTGTAAATAGTGCTCCCATAACTTGTCTGATCTGTTAAACCAAGATAAATAGACACATGTTAACACTCATTATGTGCGAGTTTTCCTCTCTTTATGCGTCTTCTGTGTATATTTCATATTTCACTTTACCTGAACTCCAACCCACACGCCAGTGTTGCTCCCTCATACTGACTTCGTATATAATCAGGCTGGGCTCCATGAGCCGCCTTGCAATAATTAAGGTAATGGATCCATAGGTCAACACTTAACGATATGGCACCAAGCCCTCGTCGGAAAACCTATAAAAATTGTTAGGAAAAAGGAGAAAAAGAGAGAAAAATTTTAAGAAATAAATTCAAACTATATACTTGCATCAGCATGCCTAACAAAAAATCATATCCATCGCTTAAGCCGCTTGCACTGGTACGTCTTAAATAATAAAAAACTCAATACTTCTTATAGATATGTAAATAAACAATAAAGAGATTATATATAATTAGATATGTTTGTATTCTTTGATTGATGTACCGTTTTTCTGTGATTCATACCTGCTGTCGGCACGTTACATCATACGCATCATCTCACAATTATGATGTGTGTGTGCATTGCAAAATGCTCCTGTTAAAGATCATTTTCTGAACGTTCCACTATTGAACACAACCACATGACGATCAATATTGTGGAAATACTAATATTGAACGAGCACAAAATAATCCCCATTTTTGTCTCTTTTTCTCCTGTACAACCTATCATTTGTTACAAAACAAAACAAGTAGACAACACTTCAGAAAATGATCTTTTCATAAAAAGAGAAAATCCACATTAACAAGTATGCTTTCTTTTTTTGAGTAAGTACAATTTTTGGTTTTTGATTGGAAATAGTACAGTACAAAACTAGGTACAAAACATTGGAAAAGGTAACAATAATATTTTTGTAATAAGTATTGTTATTATAAGTAATTAAATTGATTATTATTATTATTATGACGATTGAGAGATGGCGTTGAGTTTTGTGGCCAGCGACGGCTACCGATGAAGACGTGCAAACGTACAAAATGAAAAGGTAGATAAAGTAATTAAGTATTTAACAAATAATTTTTATGGAATTTATGTAAAATATAAAAATGATTTTTAAGGGTAGTATTTAGTGGTGAACGAACAATATGGGTGGATGACAGAGTTGTACGTAGTAGCCGAGCCGATTCGGAGGGTAAACCTTGCCCCTGGAGAGGAAACTTCATTTTCTCTTTCAATTCACATCTCTCATCAATCACACAATTTCTTTCCTCAACCAACTCCAGAGAAGCTCAGATGTGGAATGGAATGCGGAACAAGCTAAAATTTGTACCATATAATACTAACGCCAGATTTTTCCCGCACAACACAACAAGTTAATTAAAAAATATAATAAAAATACCCATTTTCGTCGTAATAATAAATTATTAATGTGGATAGATAAAATATTAATATATATTGCTCTGATCAATTGAATGTGATACCCATTTTGAATGAGAATGTGATACGGACTGACAGACACACACAGCTCGAATTGCATTCATTGCATTGCGCTTTCATAATCATCTCTCCTTCATTTATGAAGTGAGTAGTCAAGTTGGCTACAAAAAATTTGTTTAAATTGCCTAGTGTCGGTACATAATACAAAAGGAACCGTTTTAAGTTTGGATAATATAATAGTAAAATAGTGCGATATTAAATAGTAAATAATATAAATATGTTTGTTTTACAAGTGGTATATGATGCTCGCTTATAAAGCGGAGTTTATCCCATGAAAATAGTTTACCTTTTCACAGTCTTCCGCGGATCCTTTCCGCTTTTCGTAATCAGCGTATTTTTTCCAGTAGCCGTAACAGTATGGATAACGGGAAAGAAAGGCGTCGTAAGCCTCTCGTGCTGCAAGCAACTCATTCTGTAAAACAACAACAATTGATTTGTAAAGAAGAACTGATAATAATAATTATTATTATGCTTCAAAAGATAATTATTATGTAACTTTTTCAATTACATTATTGTATTACAATTTAAATGGCTACTTTACCTCTTGGTCAACATATTGCAGCAAAAACGTCCAAGCTTGGAAATCGTTTGGATCATCCTCAACTGGTTTCCAGTGTTTTTCCAAGTCAGGAAGTAATTTTCTCACATTTATTTCCAAAAGTGCTTTCTTTGCTGGCGTAGGACCAGTAGGAGAATCAGCAGAGTTAGATGCGTCACCGTCTACATTATTAGCAACAGCACTTGCGTTACTTTCACTTCCTTCCTCTGCCATTTCGTCCAGTTTTCTTTTAGCTGTAGCACCACCCAAATCGGAGGAATCCTCCAAAGTCAAACTTTGTGGTTCTAAATTATCTGTCATTGCTACTGCTGCTGGATTATTAGCACCGTTACTGTTTATACTTTCCGTATCGGGATTTTGTGACACGCTATTAGTTGAATCTCGAGTATCATTAAAACCGTTACTTTCCTCGCCCTCTAAAACTGCTGGCTGTTGTTGTCCTTGCTGCATTTGCAACATCATTTCTGCATATGCTTGAGCTTGGCGATCTTCTGTACCGAAACCTCGACTATTTGAATTTGAATTATCAGACTCTAATCCAGCCATGGCAACGCCACCGCCTGCTGTGGTGTTAAATCCCATCTGATTGTAGTAGTCTTGCATAGTATACGCCATGCCGTCGCGGGCAGTGTCATCAAGTTGTTTCGTTCCCGGAAGATCAGAGGATTGGGAGGAGTCCTCTGCTTGTTGCATATACGTGTAACCATCTTCAGCACCTCCATTTACACTACCCATGTTTTGTGAGTTGACAGAGTCTTGTGTGCTGTCTTCTTCACTGTGCATCATTTTCGAACTTCACTAAAAAAAACAGTGCAGAGTACAACAAACCTGAGTATATTTAACACAAAAAAACAATGCACCAGTAAAATTGAAGCATGAAATGCAATTAAAAGCAAAACACTGCAAGAAAATGGTCGAAAAAGAGCACTTTCTAAACACTTGGTGATTGTCTAATGATAACAATTGACACTCGACTACTACAGGAACAGTAAAGCAAGCTTTCACATTATTTTTGGCTTCTTCTTGGGCCACGATTGTACACACTGAATGAGCTTTAAAGAATCGTAAGCATTTTAAACGAGAACCAGCCTAAATTGACATGACATGAACTTTCTGTTCCTAATGAAGTGCAATGAAGCCAGCAGCACAGCAAATGAGTGCACTGAGCTTGCCCCAACTTTATTTCTTAGCATAGTTCTATAAAACTATGAGATGAAATAGGTAATAAAATAATAATGTCTAATGTCTCTTCAATAAAAAAAATGATGATGTGGCAAGGAGAAGAGATCAGGCTGAGATGTGGTGAGAAACTGGTAACAAGAGGTAGGGTGACAACAGGTGGTTCTAATGTCTCTTCAATAAAAAAATGATGATGTGGCAAGGAGAAGAGATCAGGCTGAGATGTGGTGAGAAACTGGTAACAAGAGGTAGTGTGACAACAGGTGGTAATTTGCTTACTAAATACATTAAATTAAGCTGTTCTGTAGCCCAGCAGTTCCTGTGTTTTGCTAATGCCTAAAATGTACGCTTTTTAGTTTTGTGCTTGTGCAGCCCAACTTGAGCTGCTGCTAAGAACCACGAACGCACAAGTCACAAAAATAATACTGCTGCTGCTGCTGCTGAGTGCAGACTGTAAGTTGTTTTAAAGATGGTCTCACGAAAAATACTGAATTACTAACTAATGACTCATTAGTAATGAGTAGTGTAGGTGTAGATAAAGAGGAAGAGAAAATCACAACATGTAATGCATTCACTCACACTACAGCTACACGCTCAACTTTAACTTGTAAGAAATTGAAACAAAGTGTACTTCATACCCGACGAGAGGACAATTTAGACAATTATGCTTTCATTTCGCTTATAAATCTTTTCTTCCATGCACCACATTATGCGCATTGTTTCATTTCTAGTTAGTTTGGTACACACATACGTACAAAATTACAATTACACGGATCAATCGTTAAAAGAATAGCGCGATAGGAACGCTCTTTCAATAGTCTTAGTTTGCTCAGCATTAAATCTTCTAACAAAAATGCAATTGTAGATTAGCCACTAGGCTTTCGAGCTTTTTTAATCACCACAAATGTTCAATGTATTGGATTTTAATACAAAATTTACCTTCGCTGAGCATGTCATATTATGCTGCTATATGCAGTGATGAGACACGTAGCGGATGATAAGCCAAGACCAACTAACTGCGAAACTTTTAATGCATATAATATGATGGCACTATATTTGTTTGATGTCATTTTCGTAATACAGTACACACATTTTTTTTATCTGCCCTGTTCTGTTCGTTATTATTGTAGTCCATCTATTTGCTTTTTTTGGTTCAATTTTGGAAATGGATTGAATAAACTCAACCAACCATTAAGCCATGCATGCGTGACAAAAAAGTTTACCAAAAGAGAAATAGATTGCTCTCTCATTCTCCGTTTATTTAGTCTCTCCCTTTTTATCCTTGGTCTCATCTTGTTTCTAACGCTAGCACAAACATGACATTATTTAATCATTATTAAAATAGAGTATGTTCATGTTTCTCGTGTGTGTCGTGAGCAGATAGATGACAGATGAAGGAGGGGAAAACACATTTCATTGTTATCGCAGATTGGTTATGGCATTATTGGTATAACAATAACAATCAAGTCAAAGTGACCTCGATAAAAAGTAGTCTAGTATACGCATATTGCATGTTATACGGTAGTTTATAATAATAAATGTAGCAGTAGCAAAAAGCTGTGTTACTGCATGATGATTCATTTCATTATGTATGAGACTACTGTATTTTCTACAATGTTCCTTCTTATCACTTTCAAAAATAGTTTAAAAAAAATTAGCTTGCTTCTGCTATTTGTCTACAATATGCACGCATGCTATTGATTTAAAGAGGCACAGCCAATAATAAAAATACTGCTTACCAAAACTTTTAAGATGTTCTACCTGTATTGTGCACTGCGTTTTGTCATATTTGTTTGTACTATTTTGATCAAGTATTACTACTTTACTACTTTTTAATAAGAAGGAAAAGTAAGGTAAGGTAAGACGCAATCCAACGCTTCGATCTGCTTAAAATTCCTCATCAGAATTATTTTTGAACAATAGAAAAATACATGCATGAAAATTGTTAGCTAGTTACTTTTCATTATTTCGTCAAAACTACTATTACTGCTGTCACATAATGTGTAGCATATTTTAAACAATATCTTATTGTAAAAGCATCATTTAACACCCGATGCAATCGTTTCCCTGCTACCTCTAAAATTTATATCAATCCTGAGTTCTGAAAGTCTAACAAATTTATTGATTAAACAAACAGGTCACAAAGTGGGGAGAGTAGTAGTCACGCCTATTTAACAAGAATCAGGTAAGGTATGTACATTTCTTTTGTACATACAAAAGAAGAATAATGTTAATGATGTCAGGCGAGGCGAGGCAACTGCATTGCACAAGTTTTCTCAATCAGATTGTTGAGCAGTTGAATATCGATACGATACATAATGGAAACTCGTGATAAATTTCTTTATTATGCTAATGCTGCTTTCACTGTAGACGAAACAGATGCCAAAACATTATAATATATATAATATACCCTCTTGGTATATCAAACCCATCACAGGATTAGGATCAATGAAAAGGAAATTTTGGTAAAAGCAAATATGATAAAATGTCGGTGGTAGCATTATTAGTGAAGACATGTACAGTGCATTGATATATCAATAAGCAAATGGCAAATATAGCATACGCATATATACAATATACATAATATATCATATAACATAGCATAGTTAGACAGACAATCCAATCCAAACGAATTGATTGGTTTGTAAATGCAAATACAATCGATTTAACAAATTGACTTTGACTAAAGCACCAAGAAGACAGGACAAGATTCGACTTTTTCCGAGCTATAAGATAGGGAAAATAAATATCTTTTTCAACATTTTATTTTATTACTGAGCAAGTAACGGCATTATTACGTAGCTGAGCGCAGCGATG
>JAHZMZ010002230.1:0-15559 GCA_027743805.1 Lepidocyrtoides sp. E14 | reverse complement strand
TTTTTTTTCTAGTGATGGTGGCGATAGGACGTGATGAAGAAAATGATATCATATCACACAATAAATAAACTGAGTGAACATTATGATGCAATAATAATATCTAGTGGATTACGTGATATCGATATGCTAAGGCTAATTTCATTTTCCAATGTTATGTTCCTCTTCAGTGAAGAAGTGAGAACGGATAATCATCAGTTTCACTTGCGAAGTAGGTATGTAGGTGTGGAGGTGAATATGGGTTCCTCCCTCGGTTAACAACAAAAGAAATGATTATAATAGAACGTGAGCTTCAAATGAAACTTGGGAAGATGCCGTTTGCCGTGTGTTCTCCTTTTTTTATTTCCAAAATTGTTACTACTACTACTACTACTACACCTATCTTCTTTTTTTAGCTTGAGCTTTCAACATTGCTCGCATAGTTTTCCTTTCCCTTTAAACGAATTCCTCGTCGACTTTATTATTACAAGATAAAATGTAGGTAATGCACATACACAATGCAAACAAACGGTTAGGATGGTAGTAAATGCATACCAACAAGACGCAGAGCATCACAATTACTACACCACTGCTATCTAACTATATCCTATAATATCGTTTTTATATGCAAAGAAGATCAAAAGAGTAAAAGTAAAGTGGAAAAAGTGCATAGCCAAAGAACATGAGACTAAGCTAGAACAAGGTGTATACAATGTATGTATGTATAATGGATTCTCTGACACCATACCAAAGTTAACGAACGACGACGAGTGATATATGAAGAAAACCAGTGAAACATAACAAGACAAGCAAAAGCAAACGAGCGGCACCATCATCATCATCATATCACCGGCAAGATCATCATCATGCAATCAACTACTCAAGTTATGGTTAGTTATATATTTATGTGTGTGCACTGTGTACATAAAACTAACTTTTTGAAACTCGATGAAAGTTTCTTTTGTTTCAGTTGGTTTTATTATTGAAACTTTAACAGATCCTTTTTTGATACGTACACTTGTACCTACACATTTTTATCCTACAAAACAAGAACACTAAAAGAAAGTCAATACTGTTGTCGAAAAGATGAGTATCATCATCACCGCATTACCATAAAGATCGTCATATATAGGCGCGTTTTAAGAGTTTATCAACATTTTTAGTATAGCAATAGATTATTAGAAAAGGTGTATCAAAGTAATAGTAATATGTAACAGCAAGCTTACAAAAAGGCAAATATTCAAAAGAGTATCTCATGCATAACCGTGAAACAATATCCACATCATCGAGTCATCAACATCATCAATTGAGCTTTTTTACCACACTGAGTGTGTGCTGTCGAATGTGAATTTGAAGTTATGATTGCAACAAAAGGAAAGTTTGGGAGAAGTGTTCAAACTCTAGGTAAATTACTTGCATTACATAGTTTGTTCGAGGAGATGGTGATATTTGTAACATTTTTGGTATGGTAAAAATGGAGGAAACATGCAACGAGCAACTTTAGAAAATGCATATTTTTAATTTATATTCATATGTCTCCATTAATATTCCTCTTGAGTTATATTTAATTTACTTATCTTTATTACAACGCAAAGCAATTTTTCAAAAGAGGTGGAGTAGAATTGGTGTGGTTTTTTCCACTAAATTTTTACAGTTTTTAATAAAGACATTCAATAATAAGAAACTTCAAAAGAGAAAATGAAAAGTTTTACAAGAAAAGTTCTTTATTGACTGCAAAGCACCCAGTCTGTAAAGAAATTGCTTTTCGATTCAACTTTTGATATTTTCAGTTAACTTGCCATTAGTGGACGAATTTTTGAACTTTGAATCCATTCGAGTTTAACAAAAATCGTTAAACTTTATCTTTTGAAAGGTTTCGATAGCATAACACGCTACGCGTTTAAGTAATATATTATGTAGAAAATTTGGGCTTAAATAGCTCCAAAGTTCAGACTGTTTATCATTATCTTTTGCAGATTACATGACAGCACAGTATTATGTTATACCTTGGTTCATTGCTTCTCAGTGTAATACTGCCAGTACCAGTGTCACGATAGGCACCTTCGATTTAGATCTCTAGATTTACGTAGGATCAAAGCTCGAATAAACTCAAAAAATTTATGTTCGAAAGTTCACTAGAGCATAACGGAACGCTTTATCTGTACTATCAATATAACCAAAAATAGAGTCCAAGCTACGAACAAAGTCTTGCAGAGAGTAGCGATAAAAGGAATAAAAAAGTTTTGCGATAGAAAAGGTCCAGTTTTATCATCACGAAGTTTAGTGTGTGAGCTCTTGCTTCTAAATTGGTAATGTTATCGCTAGATCCCAGTTCCAACTTGTGAGTTTTCTTTCAAGTTTCTCAGCACTATCGCTATAGAATATCAACGAAACCAATCTGCCTACAGTAAGTCAATCAAAGAGCCAGAGATAGGGCCACAGTGCATAGGTATCCTTCCATAAAGAATGAATAAAACATGGCATGTTAGTACCACTAGTGGCATTAAATCTCAAAATTGTAATTGTACCAATGACCAGTTCATCACTATTATGCAACTTGGGGTGGTTGGACTGGCTGAACTTGGAATGATTTTGACCATCCATTTTTCTCATTATGTGCATGCAACCTTATTTTCCTGCAAAAAAATGAGATAATTTACTAGGTGTGCGTATTTACTGCGTAAGTTTTCTTAAAGATATGAATGCACTCAATGTCCATTATTCAATCCTCTCAAAGACTTACAGGAACAGAACAGGGAACTAACCCATTCCCAACGCTCAAGAAAAAACACTTGATCAAAAAATAAGTTTGTAACCTTTCACAATATTACATCGTTAAGAACACCTTAAATACACCACCTTGTTTGCTGGTCCGTCGACTTTTTTGAGGAAAAAACCAAGATAAAATTTTAGATGGGTTTTTCTCCCCCTACACTTCTGTACAAAAAATACGTTCAACTCACCCATTCAAACTTCAACGATTATACGACAACCAGTGTTCACTCCGAAATAAGAGACATCTCAAAGTACAATTTTTGAGTGTGTCATCTCGTCCCATGTAAGTGTTAGTGGATTTAGGATCAATTTCCCATACTATTTTAGGCTTGAAGTTTCAGATGGTCTTTTCTACAAGAATGAATATTTGCATAGATAAAAAACCTATGGAATGCACTCACGATCCACACAGTGTTAACTGTAACTCTATATGCATAGATATCGCTATATACTTTTAAATATAGGAAAACCCTCCATCTCATATTCTCTCACAGGATAAGTGTGTGCTTTTAAGAACTTCTTCATCCACCTGAGTCTCTTCCTTGCATTAGTTCAACCCAACCATGATTTTACATTATGGCTTGCCATACAGCGCTGTAATATTTTGAAAATTTACTACATGAGTGATATATTATGTTTCCATCCAAGTTTAGAGTACCTTTTGCATACTGCAGTATTTTACTCGTTGGTGAAGTCAGTGAGCATATTATGGTAGTAGTACAATGGTGGCTAGGTGTGATAAGGACTAGGGAGGCAGCAGCGTCAGCGTCGTCGTAAGTATCGTTTTTTGGCCTAACCAAGTCAAGTCAAAATATTAGCCGGCAGGCTTATTTTATGTATACAGAGAGAATCACACATCACCTCTGTGTAGTAGCTGACATTATTAGTCTCAAGGGAATAGAAAAAAAATATCCGAATATTCCTCATCTTTTCCGCCTCGGTTCTTCTCTTATCATTAAAATTATATCGTCAACCCCAGGTTGTAATGCTACTGTGTCACAAGTTGTACGCAGTGTGCATTAACTCTTTGCACACACCAAAAGTTTGCTAGTCAATCTTTATCCTTGATCCGAATGCTACTAGTGAGAACCTCCTGTCTATTTTGTAAAACCCTGCCAGCATATTCCTTATTCGGAGTCATTATCAGCAGCAAGAGTGACAAAGCTTTTCGTTCGGATGGATGTTGTGAAGCTTACATAATCCCCTTGTGGTGGTGGTGATGAGGTGACTTTGCTGATGACTCAGGGAGCTAATGACAGAAAGAGACATTTTAACTCCCATTTTTCCCTTGTCGATGGATACATTTCAGATCAACTTTGTTTTTGTCCCTACAAATATCAACACCACCACCACACAAGTCAAAGTAATACATCGAGCTGTAGCAAAATGCAGAGAAAAATAATCAGTTTCCACGAGTCGAACGAAACTTTGCCATCATGATAGAAACTGAAAGGGAGTGATGATGGATTTTTACTTTTCTGGAAGTAATGTTCCACGCTAAAAGTATATACCTTCGTCTAATATGTATATGTACAAAAGTCGTATTTATCATTTTTATTTACTATTGATAATGGATAGAAAATGTAGATTTCTTGTGCATTTTCGCTAGTGGAATACAGGAAAAGTTAGTTGTAAAAAGCATTTAACGAAAAGTGTACATGGATGAGGGACTAGAAACGCTCAATGAAAACTAATGCAGCGCATATTGCAATGAGGCACGCACGCACGGTGGCATTTTTTATATCTTGTGCAAGCAAATGTGGCAATATGGCTGTATTTGACATTGTAACTCACGAAAAAACGTCTCAAAACACCAATGGAGCAAATGTGAGCTGTCAAGAAGAAAAAAAACGACGACACGATGACTATTTGGCTTGTGCCGGTGCTTTGCTTTGGCTGGTATGTGTGAAGGAAAAAGAAGGAGAAAAAGAAAAGAATGAATAAATGTTCAAAAAAATATATAGCTCTCTTGTGTGAATTCTCAGGCTTTACTGCCACCATTCATTCTAATGAATTGCATCTAAAATGAACAAGTATTGCTGTTTCTTCTATTCCATTTAGAGAAGTTGTTAAGCCGAAAAAAATGAAGTTGTATGAATGATATATTAGTAGGTACGGCCACAAACGGCACTTTGTGTATATGTATATATTTTTAGAGAAAAAATCCTCCATTTTTATATACTTATAATAAGAACATGATATATTAGACATGCGTATTATGCATATAATTTAGGTCTCGACTTTCTACAGATTCCATATTTATTTTTATTATGAAAGACCTGACACTTCATCTTTTCTTGTTTGTTTTCACACGGATCCCCTCATCTCGGATGGAATAGTAATTCCCCTAGTAGTGAGAAATGAGAAACCTTAGCTGCTGTCTCAAGTCTCAACTAACATTTTTTTTCTCTCTTTGCAGTTAGTCTATAGATCTGAGGAATTTTTATTATAGTGTTCCCATCCACTTTCTAAATACAATACATACGTCACCACCACGCACGTAGACTATCGGTCTGACGGAGATCTGTCACGATCTAAAGTTCATTAGACGCTTACATCGTTGATAACAAATACAAGAGTGTTTCTTTCCTTACGAACGACACGTAAATTTCATAGAGGATCCAAGGAGAAGGAAAGAATTTAGTGGTAAAAATGCTAGAGATGGAAGATACTGTTTTTGATGTATGCATGTACCATTTTCGTGGAATGAAGATACACATAACTAAAAAAAATCAAGAGTTTATAGATAGAAAGAATGTGTCAACTTACAACAACGATTGCCGTTGATGCTGCAACGCTGTCCCCACAAGAACTGGAGAAGCGACTCCCACCGCTGTGCTGCTGGTCCTGAGCACTACTACTCTCACAAGAACCACCAACTTCTTCCGAGTGAGTCAACAATGGGACATGCAACAACTTTTTGATTCTTGGCTCAAAATGCTGATGTGCAAGCTCTGGTCGTCTTCTTAATGGCCCTTGTGGCAGGAGATGGTGATGATGATGATGATGAGATTGAAAAAGATGACTATCGTGGTTACTTCCTCCTAGAACTCCTCGCTGACTTAGAGAAACTGATGAAGTATCATTGTTATTATTGTTGTTTGAATGGAGATGATGATTATGAACGTCACTACAGTTCCTGCCACCGCTGCATGACGTATTGCTGTTACTGTTGTTGCTATTATTATGGTGATGATGATGGAATAAGTTCAAGTTGAAGTTTGCAGGATGATAGTTACTTCCACATTGAGAGTGTGCACTAAGACCACAAGATTTGCAGCGTACGCCTTGACCGTCCACAGTCAAATGACATACCTGACACAAGCGCTTCACACCTGGCACTCGCTTCCATTCATGACTGGCTGGAGAAGGCGCCTTAAAAGTGAGAAAAAAAATCATACATAATAGCATCATACATACCCACAACAATAATCACAACATTTTGTATCTTTATGAAATGCCTATTATGTAAACTTGGTTATAATATTATACAGTAAGAATGCCAAATTGCTTTTGAACAAGATATGGGCATAATACAATTTGATATGAATACCATGATATTCACACTATCACACCTCACTCTGTTCAACACATATACATAAATATTTACTGCAAGCTTTCCCTTATGAAAGATGCAATGGTGGTCATTAGTAAGTCTTTGTGTACCTTTTAGGGATAAAATCAACCACAAATAGTAAGCATATTCATAAAAAAACTTTTTTATATTTTTACACATCAATAAACCAACATAAAATGAAGTCCAGTCCAGTCCATAAACATCTGCAGTAGCTACTACAACGTGGCCATGCATACTTTTTGCGCTGTCTATCATCACAACTAAAAGATTCACTCAATTATTAGCAGAAAATTGTCTTGAAATACACACTTCAACTAAGCATACATGCTTATTATCAACTTGCACACTGCTCTTTACAACCTAAAATATGATATAGGACAAAGATATGTGGTCAATTTACACCAAAAACAAACCCAACCCCGCCATCAAAACATGTTATCTATGATGGGACCAGAAAATAAATTTCTTGCCAAGTACAGACCAGCAACATTTCAAATTGTAACTTTTAAATGATGTATGTACGAGTATTTGGTTTTTGAAGTAAAACACTGACCGTCCTATTATGGCAAACAAAAGAGCTGTAAGTCAACTGATGAAGTATTACATTTTTTTTAATTTAATGAATATTATTATTGCAGGATCTCCTGTATCGCAGCGGCAAACGAAACGATGCGTCCTTCAGTAGTGTAGCGTTGTGTTTTGCAAAACAAAATTTAGTAATTTGAAAGATATATGAACCTTTCCACGTATAATTCAATATAACAACTTGTGATAATTTACGAGTATTTGGTTTTTGAAGTAAAACACTGACCGTCCTATTATGGCAAACAAAAGAGCTGTAAGTCAACTGATGAAGTATTACATTTTTTTTATTTAATGAATATTATTATTGCAGGATCTCCTGTATCGCAGCGGCAAACGATGCGTCCTTCAGTAGTGTAGTGTTGTGTTTTGCAAAACAAAATTTAGTAATTTGAAAGATATATGAACCTTTCCACGTATAATTCAATATAACAACTTGTGATAATCCTTCAAGATATTTTTTTACTTTGTATTTTATATTGTCCGTAAAAATGCTTTGTTACGCTACAAGAAGACATAGGTAATAATAAGGAACCCTGACTCTGAGATATAATATGTATATATGCATTTGTATGCTTCTCTCGCTACTTATTATATTACGTCCATGCATGCATTAATTAAGGCATAAAATATACACATAATGGATACCTCTCCGAAATAAGTTTTTATATAATGCAAGTACCTAAAAGCGCATGACTTGTTTCTATAAAACTGTCATGACAGGCGCTCATGACTCTTACTTCAATTCTTTTTAATCTTATTTGGCAATTTTTTGGTGTGAGTAAGTAGGCTTTGACTAAAGGTATTACAACTGCAACTTAATTCATCCCATTAGGTGTACCAGGGCAAAGATTACCTGATAATGTTTCTACTTAATAATGATTCCTCTTTTTATTTTGAAGTTCTCCGAATTTTGATACTTGTTGCTTGCATGGTTGTTCCCTCTTAAGAAATCGGTATACTTATCTCCAATGCATTATGACTATCAGGCAGATAGGTACATAAATTGGGTTGCCTATACATGCTTAACTTTATTGTGCGACAGATAAGGTAGTTAGATGGGTCAAAATTCACAGCTCATTTTATAAACGCTGGTAAAAAAGCGATATAATACGTATATTGAGAATTGCTACAGGCAGTACTACTAGAAGACTAAAAAGTTGATTGACTCATTCATATGATATAATGGCAGAGAAAGACAATAAGGCTTAAGTAAGCAGGTAAGTGTTTTTTTCCTCCGCAGTGACTTAGCAAAATGACAATCAAAAAGTTCTTTAATCAACTTAAAATCCTATTAAGATGGTCATGCTTACACTGTCAGGACATTTATGACAGCTTATATGATGCGGTGCACTTAATCTCTTTTCCACTCAAAAATGAAATTCACTTTGTTTGTGATTTCAATTCACTGTCATTGTGCCGGGGATTCAAAGTGCATATGAATGTCCAGGCTACTTGCTAATATTCAACTGGCTTTTTCTACCTTAAAAATGCTTTTTTTTTTGTAAAATATAAAAGGAAATATTTTAAATTGAATAAGTGAAGCATAGAAAAATAAAACGATCAGTTAATTATTCGTTGTACTATTGCCTTGCTTTTCTCTAATCTGTAATGTAATATCTTTTGTTTCATGTACATAGATCAGATCTAGTTTTCTGAATATTTGAGTAGTAGCCAACAAATTTAATGTGAGCCCATGTACACAATGTGTACTACACATCCTCGAAACACAAGACGAACAAAAAAGTTGGTTCTCAAGAAATTTCAACTTGACATGATTGCAGTTTATGCATCCATCCAACAAAACTAATCTAGTTTTCTCACATTTTTTTCAAACAAAAAAAGTGATCGTATAATATTCATTATTACTACAACGAGTAAGCAAAGTTGTTAGCTTACTTTCATTTCTCCTATTAAGCAATGCCAAGAACGACAACTGTATGATTCACCCTCTCTGTCAAACATCTAACGTAAAAATTACGGCATAATAAGTATCTTTGTCATCGTATCACTACTACCATCATTAGATCAAACAGACCATTATTTACAACTAGAAATCTAGAACTGGCAAAATCACCATTTCACATTTTATTGTAAAAAAAATATATAATCTCTATTTCTGCTTGTATAGCGTAACATATAATTCTCCACCTGATTTATTTTTGTAGCTTGATTTCTTTTTTAATCAATTTTTCTTTACAGGTTCTAGCCTTGTTGTCAATCAACTTTACAGTCATAACTCAAAGCTACATGCCCGCATCAACAATCAGCAATCTAAGGCCTAAGGCTGTGATAACAATTGACAGTTGAATATGCATGTTGGCAGCAGCAGTGATGCATGTAAACGTATTATGAATGCCTTCAGGGGACGCACCAAAAATGGATACTAATTGTTATTGTTCTTGCTTACGAGGACCTTTGACCATGCTCATCTTATCAGCAAACGTGTGAAACATCACCCATAGCTCCATGCTTAATTTTATTTTACAACAACAGTTTGCTCAAGTTTAATGTATGGAGGTACATAAAAATTACTTGCCTACATACAATGCTAACAAACGAAACAACTCGGAGGAACAATAACAGTCAAACACCCCTTCGTAAATTTATACCATTTAAGCAAATAAATTGTCCATTTATATAATCCACGTATTCCACTTTAAAAGCTAGTATTAACCTAACTATATATAAATGGTAGAGAAGAAAAACTATTATTATTAAACCCGTAGCATGTTAAGCCATTTACGTAAGCGTTAACCAAGCTTACTTTAACTCTTTTTTTACACGGTTGATTGAGCCACACATAATAATGAAGGCAAGCATGAAGGCAAGTAAGTATAAAGATGTAATCTTACAGCTTTATGAGCTCCTAAAAGCAATAAAGGAGAAGGATAAACACCACAGAATGAGCTACATGCATTATATATTTGCTAGCCAAATTTATTTGTGTGTGTTGTGTGTGTGTGAGAGAGAGGAAGAAAGTGAAAACAACAAAGTGTATTTTGGCTCGGCTTAAGTTACTCTGCATGCAGCTGTAAATACAAACAGAGTGTTTCGCGAAAATGAAAGCAGAGCAAGTAGGGCATGACATGATGATATGAAGATGACCACACTGTAATAACTGGAAAACAAGATAATTACTTACTACACGAACATGTGAACATGCTCAATTCGATTCGTGTGTGGTTCTCCTTTACTCTACCTAGTGATGATGATTATGAGATGAGATGATAGTAAATGGTATGTTATGATATTCACTCAAAATGGAAAATATTATCTCACAATAGTGATATTTTAGTTCTATAGTTTGCAGAGATAGACTAGTAAGAATTTTGGTAGTAGTAAAAAAAGTAATAATAATAACAAGCGTGGGTAATATAGTGTACGAACGTAATACCAGATAATTTGAAATTTGTAGCAAAACGTGGTCTACTCTGTAATTAAACAGAAGACAAACTTGTCTGATGCAATGTACAAAATCCCTATAATTATTCTCACAAATTGCTTTACCACCACCATCACCGCCAGGGAAAACCAAGCAAAGACGTGAAAATAAAATTACTTACTACTGCAATAAATTATATTTATCTTGCTGAAAATAACAGGGCACGTATCAAATGTTTATATGTCTGTCTAAAATGATTTTTATTACATGGTTTCTTTTATGAAAATCCTTGAAGCAATTTTATAACATAAACATGTAAAAGACGTGAGTGAGTAGAGAGTTAGTTAGTAGCGAAGAAGTAGCAAACAGGGATACGAACATAATGATGTGCCATTTAAGGTTATTATATGATTTCTCTTAAACCGCTGGCTATACATTTTGCTTGAAAAGAGGCAAAAATAATAATGTGGACATTTGACATTCATATTGAGCTGTTACTATGAATTATGTTATGTCGTACCCGTAAAATCAGATGAAGAGGAGCCGAAACGGTTGGAGCCACCTTTTTGCTTTTGGCAGGTTGTCCACAGCACAAACGTTCTTTCATCTCGATCCCTCGTAAACAAGAGAAAAAAAATTCTGCAAAAATATCTATCCACTTACTGCCGACCCAAGGACACTTACTCAAAAGATATCCACACAGTACACATGAGTGAGAAGAAAGAGTCACTTGATTTCAAAGGGAATAGTACATAATATTTTATCCCAGTTTTTTTTTCATATTGTCAAATCCATTCCTTTCTGACATTTGCACGTACTTTGCAAAAGTGAAGTTTCTTTGAAATGTTTTTTTTCTCTCTATGTAACTTTTTTTCTGTTTGCAAACTATGGCTTTGTACCACCTGTCACTGAATGCAGTCTGTTATAAACCTAGGGTATTTTGAAGGTTAATACTGCTCAGCTTATTTTGCACATTAGGTTTAAAATGGATTATAGTTGATTTATAAATGCATGATGACAAGACATAAATACAGTAAATATTGTTCTATATACCAATCCTTTCATATTCATTATGTTATTTTCAAATTCATGAGTTTATCATGATTTAGCGATTTTTTTTATTTGATGGAGTGTGTGTCAACACTTACTAAACACCTTGTAATACACTGTTCCATTCCATGTAGATTTGTTCGGTTTCAACTTTAAACACAACTTTAGCTACACTTCACGGAGGTGATGCTACCAACCACTTTACTGTCCGGAAGAACAAACAATGAATTCTCCAGCAGAGTGTAGTCTATCGAATGGGCATGAAAAAAAGTAAACTATTACACAAGACTTAATTATATAAAGGACTTGACAGCTCAAACTGACTACCCCCACACTTTATATACTGCTGCAGTGCATTCATGAGGTAGGGAATGCTTCTGTCTGGGCATTTTTCACGTGATAAATTAGCGATCTGTCGCAATCACATCCACACGCGTTTATACAACACCACTACCGTGAAGTAGTTTGTAAGTAGACGAGCACCGGAAACGGTAGGGCTATATATAAAAAGTAGACTTGCTATTTTTACGGTACACTCATCAGAAAGTGATTCATCAACTAAGCCAGCACACTCTCAACAGCACAATGGAACAAAATTACTACCAATAATGTTCACTGCTGTGTAAGTTCTTTGTGAAAAAGCTCGTTCATTCATTTATGTATGTTGTATGTAGTAGTATGAATATGCATGCATTCTCAGAGGCAGGTCCAGACTTTTTATACTTCACAAAGTTCACTTCAAATGACTACTACTTGTGACTTCTGACAGTGCGTACTTTAAACAGAAGCCACCAAACGAGAAAATGATGATGACGACGCGTGCAAATATCACGATTAAGTTATATACTTCCACTTAATGGGAAATTTAGTTCATGCACAAACAAAACTAATGTAGTGATGATGATATGATGATGATCATATAATTATAATGAAAGTGTCATCAAGTATAAGCTCTTCACAAGTAGCGCAATCATTTTTCTCCAAAGTCACGAATAGGATATGTTAAAGAAGAAGATGATGGTGATGATATACCACTACAATGGCACACTAAACAGAACATCCTCACTCTCACTGTCATAAAGCACTGACAGTGGTACAAAAGAACGGCATTCCTTCTTTGATTATGTTCACAGACCATGTTTGCTGGTGGCGATGATGATGACGACCACGATAATGATGAGTAAGATGACTTTCCGACTCGTCTTTACAACTCCTTTGCTCTGCTGAACTGGACAATGTAACACTTTTTCTTCTGATATATGCTTAGTCAACACTTTGCAGCAGAGAACGAGAAACGACTGATTGGAAAACAAATGCCCTCCACTTTTTCACCATCAGTTTTACAGTCACATTACCAACATACATCCTCCTTGTACATATGAATTTCCCTGCGTGTATCACCACCTATTACATAAAAACACTCACATACCTCAACAACGAGAAAACCATTAACCATAACCACGCAAGTTGTTAAACTCTCCCTTACCTTCACATTTTTCATTCCTATCTCCTTTTCCTTCATTTTTTATTACAGTTCTAGGGTCTCTTCTCTTTTCATGTTGTCTTGTCTCTCTCTACTAGCCGAGTAGTTGAGTCGAGTCTATTTGGTTTCTTCATGCAAACCAACCACCACTCCATTTAAACGGGTAACAGCAACCTAAAAGTAAACCATTTGGTTTGTTGCAGATGATGAACATCATCATGAGAATTTTCTACTCCTGTCTACATTTAAGTATAAATGTTTTTACGGCCGGAGAAGAGGTGCTCTCAAAACTAGCAGCAGCAGTCACAGTCCCGGCTCTTGTTATATTACTTCCCTTTTCTTCCTCATTCTATTCCTTCTTCTCACTTCACCAACAAAACTAAAATCCTTCATCCATCCCAACAACAAATACAGAAGGAGAATGAAAGGAATGAAACTGTACATATAAGTTTACAACAATCTCCAACACGTTTTCACGTTATACTTGCAGCCATTATGCGCTTACGAACGACAAAAATGAAAAAAGAGCCCATTTGCTTCGCACCCTGTCGATTGCTTTCTGGATTCTAAAAAAACTCTCTTTGACTGTTGTTGTAATTCTCTGGAAAAGCGAGGGATCTGAGAACCCTTAGTTCCAAACCAAGTATACAAACTATAAAAATATTATGTATTCTATCTATATACCACTGACTATTAATGGCAGGGAGAATGTTGTTGTTGTATGCATTGCGTGCATGCATCTGGATCTGATTCTAATCTGAAAGTGATGCATCCCTTTTTCCTCTCTCTCTCTCTCTCTCTCCCAGTCTTTTAGATGGTAAGCGTGCCTGCATACCACAACAAAAACCAACTGCTCATCTTTCTATTTACTAAACTGCTACCTTCATCATGCTATTATTTTTTCTCATTCCCTGTGTTTTTCTTATGAATGAATATGCTCATAAAATAGCCTGAGTACATTTTTAACGAAACAAGAAGAGATGAAGAGAAAAGATATTTATGCTTTTCTCTTCATGCTGGATATCTATCTTTCTATGAACCTTTTCAAAATGAACAACCAGCATAATAATAATAGTTTATATGAATCAAGCCAAAATGAATTTATGGTTAGAAAAATGTTGTGTGGAAGAAGTGAAAAAAAAAACGTTAATATACTGTTACATGATTTAAGATTGTGTTCTAAACCAAAATAATACTGCAATTCCAACAACTGCATGTAGCAGAGTAGAAACAGTAACACATTTTCCTTTTACTCTCTGTGGAAATCTGGAATAAGCAGAAGTAGAAAAGACACACACACTCACTCTCACTCTCAATTTCTTCTTTGCAGACTTCTTCCTCAGCTGGATCTAGCACTGCTGCTGCTGGAAAGAGAGAATTCTAAGTATGTTTCATCCAGAGAATGAGAAGAAGGAAGAAGAGTGAGCAGAATGAGGATGATGATTTGATGATTGTGGTGACTAGCGATGCGACGCGATGTAATACAAACGTGTACAAATATAAAAAGTGTGTGTGTATGGAACTGTATATAGGTACACGTTCAAGTATGCAAGGAAGGAGACGACGATGTAGCAAACCAAAAGAAAAAGTTTGCCTTTGCAAAGCTTGCTGGAGGCGGATGATGAGGAAGAAATAAAAAAGAATCCGAAGTGGGCTAAAGCCAAGCAGCATGCAACCTTATGAAAACACAGGGTGTCAGTCAGATCAGTCAGTCACACAAGACAAGACACAAACACACGAAATACAACGGCACAGAGTGCAAAGATGTAGCAGTTGTAGTAGGAAAAGGATGAATCGAACGAAAGTCCTAAGATTTTATTATTATTATAACTTTGTTGTTTGTTAGTTAGTGGGAGAAACTGACTTGACTGATGCTTGGTTTGACGTGGTTTGGCTTTTTTAGCGTTACAACTTGCATATCTACATGGCATGATAGTTACTTTTTCCTTGCCACTTGCTCCACCATACGATAATAACGCTACCACCATAATCCCAACAACTTCCCCGATGATGTTCCTTTTCCTATATCACCGTAATAATCATCATCCTGAAACGAGTAATAAGCGAGAGAGGAAAAGAAGCATGGCTCCGAAAGTTTCCAGATCCTGGTAACACGGTTCTCGGTACGCTACTGCTGGGGGTAGGGTTTGAAGGTACACAAAATGCTTGGTCGCCGAAGGCGACCAAACGAATTCGTAGCTTCACGCCGTACCATTAAGCGGTTGGTATGGTACAGAAACCAGCAACCTATAACGTCGTACCTTCGCAACTTAATATACGGTAATACATTTAGAACAGTGAATGTTACTGTAGAAGGTACGTTATGTCAAAGCTCATTATTATACGGTGTCAACGTGCCAACACATCTGCACCATCAAGTACTTACCAAATGTAGTCTTTTGCACATATGACACACGAGTAAAAAGTTAACTTACAAAATTAGAACTACCAAAATTGAAGGTTTTCATGTACTGAATACTAGGTTTATTTATATCCCAAATGCCTCTTAAATCATCAGTGCTGCAAATTTTTCGTTAAATTCTTCAAATTTTTCGTTAAATTCTGCAAATTTTCGCTAAATCCTGCAAATTTTTCCTTAAATCCTGCAAATTTTTCCTTAAATCCAGCAAATTTTTTCTTAAATCCTGCAAATTTTCGGTTAACCTGCAAAAAATTCGGTAAATCTGCCAACTTTCTGTTAATATCTGCAAACTTTCTGTTAATATCTGCA
>JAHZMZ010002229.1:0-11957 GCA_027743805.1 Lepidocyrtoides sp. E14 | reverse complement strand
TATTGCTGTACTGTAAATTTTAAGCTGTAAAAATGTTAAAAATAAAACAAAAATTGAAATAATAAAACACTATCGTTTCTAAAATCATTCTACAGAAATTCATTCTCGGGAAGACAACTATACCTACCATCGCATCATCATCAGCCTACATATTGCTAGCGTACTAGCCTTTTGAAACAGTGGGTTCTTCTACTTCAATGTTCCAGAGATTGCAGCAAGTGAAACAGCGACATCATCAACAGACGCAGAAAATTATCGTGAACTCGATCCATAGAAAAAAATCACATAGAGGTTGACTGCAAATCGTTATATATGTACCACTACTGAATTTTGGTGACTTTTGCTTCAAAGAGAACATACCTAGCAAAAACTCTCGACCAGCAGTTTATTTCACACGTTAGATGTAAACCGGATATTACTGTTACTACCTTTCCAGTTGTGAGACGACAGCTAGAAAGCAGCATCATTTATTACTACTCTTATTGAACAAGCTGATCTTGTATGAATTTATTCATGTTTCTATGAAAAACATTCATTTTTTACAATGTGTATATGTTTAAATCGTCTGTCAGAGTGAGAAAAGAGAAAAAAATCAAAGAAGCTAGAAACTTTCCTTTGACATTGCCATTGTACTACCAGCACCACATCGTCGTCAGTATATTTGTACCATTTTGCTCTGCAAAAATATACATATTGTAACTTCTTGTGTGTTTTATCCATAAAAGAACCTTCTGCTGAAGAATACAATAATAGACCATCTCTTCATTTCTCTTTGTTGAGTATTGTGCTTGAGTGTGGAAGAGAAGCAACAGAAAAAAAATACAAAATAGCAGCAGCACTACCACCACCACTACCGCCACCATTTGTCGTTATACTGCCAGCCGAGTAGAGAAAAAGAAGTACTAGCAGCAACTGCAACATATAACATCGCATTGCTGAAGTTTTATTACTAAAGCCATAAAAATCCTAACGAGCCAAGGCAAAATTACCAGCAGCACCATCATCATATCACCAAGCATTCTTCTGGATATACATACATCCAAATAACAACCACACGGAAAAGGAAAGGAAGAAAAAAAGGCCACACAAAGCAAAATCTCTACGTTTTTTACTTCTGCCTCTTGTTCAGTTACTATTTTTTTGGAGGAGGAAAAAAAGCACAAGACGAAAAAAGGTGAAATAAAAAAAACCTTTACAGTATCAAGGGACAAATATCATCTGCCTGCATATATACTGTTTTCATCAAGGCAAAAGAAACCTAAGAGGAAGAAAAAAAATTCAATATTTTTTGCTTTCACATAAACACACTCTCAAACACAAGATTTTAAAATTCTGTTGGGGAAACTAATAATGCTCAGATTCCTTACTCACAAGCTGAGGTCTCAATCATTAAACGAGGAGCAACAATACCAGAACAAGGTAAGAGATTTTATGATAAAAAAAAACACTAGTTTTTGTTTTGCAGACTTTTTTTTCTGGTTTTGTAAATGAAAAGGGGCAGATTTTCCAGTATAAATATTTAGTTTTGACGAGTGCGTTTCCAGCAATGTTCTCGACAGTTTTTAAATTTTTTTCTCATATTATTGCACCTCATGGGGTAACGTGGAAATGAAAGACAAATCGATCACACCTTGGGCCATCATTGTACAACTTTGAAAATACCCGCATGCTAGACTTTACTCAGTGTGGTGAGAAAGCAAAAAGTATAATCATTCAACTAGCCATAGGTCTGTCACATTTCTGTAGTTTGTATGTGCATTATAAATGGAAACTTATTGTTATGGCCTATTGCACTACAGAAGGCATTGGTGCATGTAAGATGACCACCCGTTTCTTTTGTTGTACTACTTTGTCCATAAGGAGTTAGCACACTTCTTGCCAGTGTACGTGCTTGTTCTTCCAATAAAATGACTGTGTTTTTAGAGCTATAGAGCTCGTACTTACTGTATGATACTGCTACAACCATGCAGAAAAGCTGTTTTCCCATTGTCTTACGCTCTTTTCTTCTTCTTTTACTCATTGTTTCACCCTCTTGAGCCGAAAAATGGAGAAACCGGACCAGGATGGGATCGTGCTGTGAATTCGAAACTCATTTTTTCTTTATGAGGCACAACAACAACTCCCGATGCTGTGTGTTGTTATACCTATTCCACTATGAAACACGCTAAATGGTAAGCTAAGCTAAGTAGGCATGGTATAGTCAGTAATGCTACCATCACCAATTGTGCTTACTGCTGGTTAACTGACTGGCGACTAGAACTGGGTTTAACCGTAAGAAGGAGAAACAGTACTTTTGTGGCATACGCCACACATCAGCAAACCAAGCCAACAACCCTTTGTCACCGCCATCGGTTGTTCTAATGCTTTTTCCTACCATTGTGGAATTACATAAAAAACAATCAACTTAAATTGATAAAAAGTAAAACAGGAGAAGAAATGTACAAAAAAGTAACAGAAAAACTGATGCTCGCTCAGGAAATAAAGTAGTGTCGTAGATTATTAATCACCGATTGGGACGGTTCTCTTTTCTCACTATTATTGCCTTCTGCATTTTTGCCACATTACGGCCATTGGAAAGAACGTCACGTGTTAGTTCGGATAACAACGATACGTTTACAGAATCGAGTGTAAGCAATATTACAGTTCAGTAAATGGATGTATGTATGTATACACATTTATATGCACATAAGGTGTATGCATGAAATATGTATGTTTATAGCAATCGATTAACTCAAGTATCTCAAAAGTCTTAGTTTTTGTATATATTTCACTACAGTTATTGTACAAACAAAAGGTCTAATGTCTTACTAACGGGTACGTAATTAAGTTAATGCATTTAACTAGGAGCAATGTTTAAGCTGTCTGCTTGACTGCTTTTCTACATTCTGTCTTTAATTCGTACCCCTGCCTGTAGTTACTTTTATGCATGGTCAATTTTTTAATCAAAATTATCACATGAACGGCTGCTATAATCTCTCAAACTTGTATAAATGAAAAAAAATAGGTGAGTAAAGAAGTTGATCTCTGTGGTGCAGTCAGCAGAGAACACAAATGAATATTCCACACGGAGACTGTCGATGTTTGCTCATATAAGACTTTTCAGTATTTTTTACTATTTAATTTACTCGGAAGCGAACTCCATTACAGCTTTCGGCAATTGTATTATTTTTGATAAATTGGATAACATATATATCAGCAACACATTGTGTGGCAACTAACTAAAGATTGCATTCAAATCCCTAGTGCCACAAAATCTAATTTAGTAACCAATAAATAACTTTTTCAAGATGGAATGGGAGAGCAAGAAAAATTGCACAAGCTGTATTTATCAAGAGAAAAAGCTTGTATGTTTTAATCGAGACTATACATATATGAAAAATCGAACATTTCCCCTAAAAACAATGTCTGCTGAGTTTGCAAAAGTTATTCTTACCAAAAAGAGGAAACTCCAATCAAAAAGTTAGTTGCGAAATATGTATTCATTTATTTATTTGTTTATCTAGTTGCGTTAGCTGTATGAGCACACATACTTCGGCACCTACTACCCTGTTGTGATGTTTAGTGAATAAAACAACGCCAATGAGTAAGCACAAAGGTGACACGAGGACAGCGTGTGCAGATAGGGTATTATTAGGTAGTCACCACAGTCATCTAGTCTAGACTATATGAACTTACTACTATATAATTACTCGTTACTTCCCCAGATATGTGAACAAGCTTTATGCAATAATCGAGAAAATTTTCAATTCAACACTCCTTTCACTCGTTGCACCACAGGCTTCCCCCGTGTGTGCATATAAACAGTTTATGCATAGTATATAGTGCATACACACTTACGGAATCATTGCTACTTGCTACTATCTGCTCCCGCAATCTTATTCACCTTGTAATAATTTTGCAGACAGAGTTTTGGTGGAGTTGAAACTTGAAAGAGTACAGTGATGTACATTGTACAAACAAACATAAGCCATACAAGGTATATATTTTCTGTCAAAACAGACAAGTTAGCTAGAGGATACAACATCTAGTCATTTCCTAAAGTTGTATTATGTATTCAACAGCATTTCATCTAAAATGACTTATGAGTATTCGGTTTAGTTTTAGTAAATACTAAAACAGCAAAAACTTTTTTTTCGCGATTTGGTCGATGAATCCAAAACTGAGTTTGGCTTCATCTCAAATAACTTGCCAGTTTAACGTTTTTTAAAGCCTCTAGCTAAAAATGTTACCCCTCCACATATTATTGTCCTTTTAAATTAATCTTTCATAAACAAGTGACTCTGATACCCAGCATTTTTCAGAGGATAGAAAATGGAAAAAGTTGTATTTCTACATAGACCTATAGTAATAATAATAATAATAACAATCTTACCATTTCATCCATATACATACATGCAAAATGACAGTGAAGTGGTTAATCTTCATGATGATGAGAATGATGATGATAATAGAGTAGAAGCATGAAAAATGGTCTAATCTTAAAATCCTTGAACTTGCCATGATAAAAATTGCACATCAAATCAAATCCTGTATCGTATCCTCACGTTTAGTACATAAACTTGTTTACCTTTCCAGAGAGTAATATAGAGAATAGTAGAATTTGAGTGGTCAACAGTCAACATCAACGATAGTATTATACCCTGTACGTAGTGTCGCGCAAAAAAAGTGCATATTATCGGGGCTCTCTGCTGCAGATATACTAACTTTTCGAAAAAGTGTATTACACTTCACTTTTTTTTGCCTGAACCACTCACTCTATCATTAACTAAGTACGTATGCATATCATGATGACACACTGGAGTATGTTCAACCACTTATTATATGTAGGTGAGCTGTGGAAATTTTCCATCATTTTTTTGCATTGATGTACTTGTCTTAGCAAAATGAACGACTAACGTGATATATAAAAATTATCTGTGTCATCTTTTATGAAGAAAACAAGCTTTATACTTATTTTCTTTCTATACCATATAGCATAATTATATCAATGACTTGCATTATTACAAATTTATGTACAAAATACATGGATCTGGTCTTTTTCATTAAAAAAGCAGAAATAAAAATGTAATAATAAATAGCTGAGTTCGGGTACTAGTAATACGACAAAATGGAATCTTCAAACAATTCCTATCATCGTCATTAGCTCAACCGACCATCTCGTTCTATTCATTTCCTTCGTTTACTTCTGCAGTAAACTCAATTGTATTATTATTCTCTATTAAATACATCCATTAATTCTGGACCTTGGTCGTGAATCATGAAACAGGAGCAAGAAGAAGCAAAAAGGAAGAATAATAGTGGCATCATATCCTCTAATCGCAATATAGCAGTAGCAAACAAAGGCAGAAAGAGAAACAAGCTGGGTTGCACATCACGAAAGATAAATAAAACTTCTAGTAATACTCCCTAACGAAACTAAAGTGTTTTTTACAAAGTCTTTTTTATCCTCTGTGTCCATCCATACAACAAAAATCACATATAATGGTGTATAGATAGAGTAGAATTTTGGCTCAGCTTTTTAGAGAACAAACCACCATCACTACTTTACTCCAATCCGACACTATAATGTACAAAAAAGCAACAACAACAACTGCTGCTGCTGCTGCTGTTGCTCCAACAAAGTCGTCGTCCAACATCATTCTAAAAAAAATGCTTGGCAGTCTTTGGCAAACACATTACGTATGTACATACATATTATCTCCCTCTCTCTCTCTCTCTCACCACCACTATTCGTACATACCTAAACACATATGATTATAATATGCACATCACTTTTTTTACTATAACTTCTACTACTTCTTGTACTTTGTACCATGTTCCTGATGATATTATGCTTTATATTTTTTGTACTACTGCCATACCTTACTTTTTCTTGTTACCTTACGTACCCATACTTCTCTTTCGATTCAACTCTTCCAAAAGATTCAAAAAGCAAGAACAAACGAATGGAATCAAGCAAAATAGTAGTAGTAGAAGTCGTAGTAAAGTAGTAACACATACTACTCACTCACTCACTCACTTACTCCGCAAAGCAGAAAACAGTCAGGCTCAGCTTGGCTCTAACAGCAAAAGCAGAAGTATGCATGTAATATTATGATATTGTGTGAGAGTGAGAGAGGGTCCAACTTTATCGGATGATGGTGATATTATTATTATGTATTATGTTATGATTGTATAGAGAAGAGCACATAAAAAGTAGAAAGAAGCAAAAGACGAAAAAAGAGTGTGTAAATGCTGTGTGCGCTCCAAGCAATATACACTACCACATCATCTTCTTCATCGTCATCATCATCATCAACATCACAATCACCTCCGTCAAGTTCACCGTGTGGCTCTCTTCTGTATCTCTCTCTCTCTTTTATATGTGTAATATTTGGTACATATGGTTGCAATATTATCGTCAAAGAATGATCATGCATATACCTACCTACCTACTTACTTTATACCACATCATTCTGATTCTGACGACGACGATGACGAGAAAGGTGATCGTTATTCTGTTCATTATATTATTGCACACACACACACACACACACACATAAAATCCAACACAAGGAGTTTCACTGATCTTATAGCACAACTGTACAACATTGTACATTATGTACTTTTCTATTGTCGACTTGGTTGTCGTCGTCATCAGCAGCAGTATTATTATTGCTATTACTATCTTCGTATCACGACTAGGAGCCATCCATCCACGAAAAGAAACTTGCACATAACCACGAAAAATGAATAGATAGTGATGATGATGATGATAGTGTATAAATATAATGTTTCTTTTATTCAAACTTGACTTTTTTCTGGTAAAGAATGAAAAAAGGATTCGTGTAGCCGGTGCCAAGCACAAAATCGTTGTAGTACGAAAAATTGTTCCATCATCACCGTACATCACATGTACGTAGTAGTAGCAGTAATAATAATACTACCACTATATCACGAGGGCATTTTTCTTGCAATAATATTCAGAAAAAGTAGCAAGTATGCTAATGTAGGTATGACTGCATACTACTGTAGAGCATGTACCAGGAGAATAATATAGCGTGCCAAAAGGGAATTTAGGCGGAGAGAATGGATGGATGGATGGAGTGGAGGCATAAATGTACATATTATATAAAATAAAAATAGTAAAGGAAAAAAATGAACAGCGAGAAGAATGTTAGGAGACTAAATAATATGACGGGAGAAATCGTCGTAAAAGGATTTGACTGACTTTGTGAGTGACTGACTGACTGAGCTGTAAACAGGGAATATAGAATGATAGGGAGAAAACGAATGGAGCGGACACAATAAATGCATATTATGATGGACTATAAGTTTAGTACATAGTTTCAAATCAAGACGATGATGATGACAAGAATGGCAATGACAACCGACAAGGTAATCATATATTATCCACGGTGGTAGTGGCATGTAGTAGCGATTGCATGATAAAAACGGCCACTACCCTGAAAATCCTATTTTTTCAGCTTGTTTTTTTTTACATTTTTTTCGCTATACTTTACGGATGCCTCTCTCAACTGTGGTATCTTTCCGTCCATCAGAGTACGAACGAATAATAAAGTATATTTATTGGTGGGATGCATGCGTACATCAATGTTAAATGATGATACAGTGACGATGTTCCTTCAATTCACCATCTTAATTCAGCGTATCGTCGCCACCACCACCGTAAAGAATTTTCGTATGTTATTTTTGCAGAGCATAGCTGGTTGGTTGCTTCGATTATGCATCCGACCGAATGAGCGAAAAACGATCGAGGATTTTTTTTCAAACGGTTTGCCTGCACAAAACTTTTGATATTTTGTGTTTCTAAAATATATGGATGATGATGACTACCTATTACGTACATATACCAGAGGATAGTGGTTCCATTCAAGGGAAATTGAGCGGTCAAAATTGATTTCTACTACTACGCTGTGCATTTTAAAGACGAATTTTATATCAACTGTGCTGACAGTGATGAGTGAATATTTTTGCATGCTGAAGTGCATGACATTTTTTTCTGAAAATTGAATAATACATTGGCAAAATGAATGAATATTTCGCCCATTTCCCACAAACCATTTTTTGACTGGTTGTTTAAAGGGAAATTGAAAATATGAAAAAGCCTTCATAGTAAAATAAACTCAGAATATGACTACCGAACAATTACTTTTGCCGTGCTTTCGGTACGATTGTATGCAATACATAATGTTCTCTTATTTATGAAAATTTGTCTTTATTTTTCAAGCAGCTACGACAAAAATAACGTCAACACGGCATTGGCAACGCTTTTATTTCTAGCAGTAGTAGTGTATTGGTAGTAATAATAGACAAACACACTTTCTTGCTGCTTGGTTCATGTCAAGCTGAAAAAGCAGCTTGGCTTAGAAAAGATAATGATTTGGAACGAGCAGGATGGATGAGCTTGTAACATGTTATGATGTGCTTGTAAAATGTTTTAAAATACTTTTTGAAAAAAGAAGCAAGGAGATACGAGCTGAAAATGCACAAAAACATGCATGTGAACATAGGTACATGTGCACTGCGGATTGAAAAAAAGAAGAAAAAGGACGATGACGATGATAATGAAGGTGAACTTTAATGTCAAATGTTACGGCCAGATTAGACAGAGAGACGACAACGGCAAGATGAACAACAGAGAAGCAGGCTGAGTAGATTAGGTTAGAGGTAGAAAAAACGTTAAATGAAAATATATAAAAGACGTTTTGGTATGTACGTGTAATGAAGGATTAAACTGCTGTTGTTGGCTTAAGGATTAGTGATGGTAGCAGCATCAGCACCAGCAAATACATAAAAAAGCAAAGTATGGTATACAGTGGTTGTGCATGTAGCAAAAACATCACCAGAGAAGAGAGAAGAATAAGAGTGAGGAGTGCAAGGAGTGAAGTGGTTTTAGCTTTGGTTTATTGCATGCCATATTGCTTGTAGAGAAGAGGAGAGAGAATAAAGTATTTTTGCTGTCATTTTTCTTATCACATCACCACGTAATGTAACATGCATAATAGGTATATAGATGAATACTACACAGTCATTCACGATTATGATGCTACATTAGTAAGGGAAGAGGAAGAATGACCATCTTTTTTATTGTCAGCTTTCTTGTCAGCCAAATGCGGATACGTGTAGCTAGTATAATTTTTTTTCACAAGACTTTGCTCAGCTCAGTGAGTTTACTTTGCCTTTGAGTGTATGTATGTACAAGTTTAAAAAGATAACAGAGACAAAGATTTTGAAATGTGAACTTACCATCAGCACTTTGAACTCGGAATTACAATGAATCAAAAGGGTTGCATACACATGAACAAAAAATAGATGCTTAAGAAAAAAAGAGTGTTATCTTGTACATGGATATTTATTTTTTTTAGTTTAAATTTATTAGTATGCTGCAACACCAAGAGTTGCTTAAAGCAAAGTATGGTTTTAAAAATAGAAAATAAAATTTTTGCCTCCGTCTTACAACTTTAGTCGATTACTTTGTGCCATGAAGCTTGTGTAATGTTTGTAGTATTGTGTAAATAGTTAAAGTTGTATCCAGGTTAAGTTGTGGACTACTATTGCTTATGGATGAGCATTTTTAGTAAGCTCTTGAGAGTTATATGTGTATATTATGTACCTACATATATGCATTATATGCACTTGTCAAATATTTATTCGGATCTCTAGTATGAATGATTATTAAAAAGCTGTTACATGTAAAACGCATACATAGGTTGTATGTTTTACAGTCTTGCAGTCAAACGGAACAACTTGCTGTACATTTTTTGTTGCCTTTTGGGCAACTTTATATGGTAGTAATAACCTCTCCGTGTAATTTATTTCACGGAATAAGCATTGCAGTGCATTGTCACTGTAATTCACAATGACACATTACTGTGATTGAATGGACAATAAGGCGACTAGGTATATAATGTTACGATGATCACGATAATATGGGAACAATACAGAATGTTTCTCCGTTTAGTAAAGCACCATANCATTATCACTGTAATTCACAATGACACATTACTGTGATTGAATGGACAATAAGGCGACTAGGTATATAATGTTACGATGATCACGATAATATGGGAACAATACAGAATGTTTCTCCGTTTAGTAAAGCACCATATCATGCTAATGTCAATATACCTGGTTTGAAATAACAAAAGTTTGGATTTAAAGTGATGTGTTGACTCACGTGTTATCGAAAATATAAATTGCGTCTGTACACATATTATTCAGCGTCAGCTTTTCCTACTGTGTACTATTATTACTGGTTACTTTACAACTGCGAAATAATTTTCTATAGCATTCTCCCACAAAATTTAAATATTTTATTGACCATTGCCTTCTCTATGCATTATCTACACTTGGAAAAGTTTTGGATGAGCAGAGAAAATGATGGTATGACTATTTAAATACACCCAGCTGAATCACACGATCATGGAAATACTTTAGAAGGTAACAATGTAAAAGCAATAATATTACAAACAGAGTTCTACGATGAGTCAGATTGAACTGAAACGAAGCGCAAAAGTGTGGAAAAACAAGGCAATTTGCTAATTCAAAATTTTTCGTTATTGTTACAATGGCATTAAAAAGGTTGCTAGATATAATATAATATACAAAAGTCTTGTGTAATGTTGGTGTGTACAGAGCAAAAGCACAGCACACATGGCACATATCAATACCCTTGAACCCAAGCGTAACACTCAACTCAACACATACCGTAACAATAACATTATGTACATATTGTACACATTTACAACGAGCAACGAACGATCATGCAAATAAACTGGATTTTTTTTTCTCTTTCGTTTTTTTCTGCTTCTGCTGGAGTATTATTGCACAAAGGAACGACCTTATGCAGCCACACACTAGCAGCTATCCATATAGCACATTCATGTGAGGTTATTAACAATAACAACATCAGCTCTATCTCCATCCAACTTGCATACTCAATCTCTCCCATTTTCCTTAAAAGCTAGCTGTTGTAATAATAACACTTTTATACCTATTCACAAATAGATAACTACAATCGAGCTAGTTTCGCTTCCATGTGTTACTTTCCTTCTCATCCTGTCTGCACTCGCACTACTTGTGTGTTTCCTTCCTTACGTGCATTTTTATTATTATCAGCAAGGGAAATCACGTAATAGCATCCATGCACATAAAATAGTACACGGGGACAAGAAAAGAGAAACTGAAGGAGAAGAGAGAGAGAGAGAGAGAGAAAAGTTACGATACAACAACAGCATTTGCATAGTGGTCTAGTAGTAGAAGGGAAAAAAGAAAGGAAAAGAAGACAACTGGGACAAATATACTTACTTATACAAGGGCAGAGAGAGAGAGAGAGAGAGAGAGAGAGAGAACATTATAATAAATGGATGGATAGACAGAGAGAGTATCACGATTACAATAAGAAAAGGCATATTATTTTGCGTTGATATTATGAGCCAAAGAGCTACTATACTTGGAAGAAAACGAGTATTATTGTCAAATGAGCAGTGTGCAGGTCTGTCATTGTGATATATGGTGCAATCAAAGCTGATATACATTTCCTATCATGGAGACTAGCACGTCATCATCTTGCCCATTAAAAATTTTTATGTGCTCTTGTATTACCTTCCACGACGATCAAGAGAGATGGAAGCTTTGGTTATTGCTAGAGTAGTAAATGCTCGTCTCTGACAAGTTGATTGTAAAGAAAACTATAGTGAGTGTTTTGTTGTTGTTGCTGCTGCTGCTGTAAAGGAAAAAGCAAAAGGGACTGTGAGATACGCTGATAGATATAGAGAGAAAATGAGAAGCTTGGGTAATATTTTTTATATATATAGATAAGATGTGACGATGTGCATAATACGTTACACCACATAGACAATGTTATTACACTACTAAACCAACCTGCTCTTCTAATGTGAAAAATATCAATGGTGTATTTCATGTCTCAATATGTGGAATTTAAGCTATAAGTT
>JAHZMZ010002228.1:0-14640 GCA_027743805.1 Lepidocyrtoides sp. E14 | reverse complement strand
GTCGTCTGAGAAAGTTTTAAAAAAAATATTTCTAACACTTATATCACCATCATCATCACGCTTAAAAATATAACAACATGTGCCGGACTGAGCTGGACATTTTCGCATCAAGCAATTTCTGTGTCAGGTACTAGCCGAGGACGGAAACAAATAACAACATGCTACGTGCTAGGTACCTCATCATGACAGTCATTGCCACCGGTAAAAATGGCAAGTAGAAACAACAATCCAAAGTAGTACTACTACTAGTTGTTGTTCTAACGCCATATTACATTAGTACTGCTTTCTACTACTACTACTAGCGTTTTTTTTGCCACTCGCTGTTAGCCGTTGCAGGGAGCTTCTCAGCTAGCTCCAGCTTGGTACTAGGGCAATGGGATGCACTAACGATAACTGTAATGTAGCTGTTAACCGTAAAGGATGCTACTCTCGTCATGACTGCTGATGCTGGTCCCACCACTACCACCGTTGTTGTTTTTCTCTCTAAGGGATATTACCGTACGCGTAGCAAAGTTAACGGGAGAACACAATAATTTCACCCACTTGAAATGAGCTCTTTCAACTAACGTCCCGTATTTTTACGTGCACACTAGTAGGTATCCAAGTTTGTACTTGAAAACATCAAGTTTTATAGAAGAAAACGGGGCATGCACGGAAAATGTACAGTATTCCCTATTAAAACAAAATGTGAATTCGAGACGACGATGATGATGACGACGATAGAGTCAAAAGAAAAATAGGAGGAATAACAACAGAAGGCCCTTCAAAAGTATAAGATTGCTGCTGATCTCCTACTTTGTGAGAAAAAGCAATGACAATGACGCTTCGACTCTATTACTACCACTTCGACTAGTTTTTTCCTATTCCTACACAACGTTTTGTATATAGCTAGTCGTTGTTGTAAAGGTGAATGATGGAACAAGGGAAAGCATCACATATCAGTGTGTTGTTGCACGACATTTTATTACAATAGGGATAAGAAGAAAGACAGAGAGATGAAGGGAGTAGGTAATGAATAGTGGTAAACATATAAGTTATAACACATTAAGTGAACTTGCTAGCTGATAATTTTGTGCAATACACATTTTCATTTTCTTAGTTGGAATGAGGGTAGGTATATAATATGTGTGTTGGTAAGTTGGTACATACTACTACTTAAATTTTAGCTCAGCTCTCAATTATCCAGCTCCTTCAGAGAAAAAAATAGACGAGTTGCATTTACAGATGTTGCTAGAAAACATTGCCTCCTCTACTACTACTACTACTGCTGCTGCTGCTATCAAGTTGGATCTGTGGAGCCGTAAAATAATTCCAAGAGAAAGGGAGAAAGACGAAGAAAATAGAAAATGACTGGGATTAGAAATCCTATTTCCAGGCAAAAAGGCATCTCATGTAGTAGTTACTGTGAGTGTGTGGTATAGTGATGTAGCAGTGTGCAAAATTCAATCCTTATTATTACTCCAGCAGATTAAATGAGATGTGTGTCAAGTGGTGGAGGAGGAGTAGTAGTTCTACTTACTTCAAAAAGCATTTGAAAAGTCTTGAGCCATTTCTGGGAGAGAATATTATTATGAGAATGAGTACATAATGAAATTATGTAATGCTAGGTACGTTGTAACCAGTAACTAGAATCTTTCCAGCTTGCCTACCAAATACACTATTTACTATTATTTGAATGAGCGTAGGTCCTCAGTGGTCCCTTCATCTATATGTATGGAAGTGTATCTAAAATGTAGAATGGGGAGGAAGAAAGAGAGAAAAGTCTCTTTTTGCTCGCTCGCTACTGCGACATCGCACATACTGCAAATGACTGGTCATGTGGTTTACGTACCAAAATCCGATTATGCTTGTCTGAAAGCGACAAAGAATCGGAATAATATACTGGGTAATAAAAGACCCGGGTGCTCATTGTTTTTCAGTGACATTCTTTTCTTAGGTACACTTTTCTAATGAACTTTTCTGTGACCACTGCAGCAGGAGCAGTAGCAGCAGCGGGAAAAAAAATGTTTCATGAGTTTTACCAATATTTACGAGTCCTCGGTATACATGAATGATTTCAACTTTGTTTGTCGTCAGTAAAAAATAATTATTCAGTTCACTGTTCTTCTGCGTGATCACCACTACTTCTACTGCTGTGCTTTTTTTATTTCTGGCTGAATACCAACCTGATAAAAGTAGAGCATTCTTTTTCTTCCTTAAGCCCCGACCTGTGCTGCTGCAGTGACAAGGTGACATTTGCATTTAGCTGAGATACATAAAAGTATGTATGCATGAGTGTGTATTTATGCAATAGGTGCTTCCACATTTACATTTTTAGTGGAAGAAAATTGTTTGCACAAATGCTTCAAGTTGATGGTAGGTAACTAGGCCAGATTAAGGCAAGTGCCTATAAAATGAAAGTAAGCAAAAACTGAATTCATTAAGTATGCTGCTGCTTCATTGTGTTACTACAAGGTGCTGAGTGCTGCTGCTGCTTTGCTGATACTTACTTGGTTCAATATATTCATTTCGAAATAGATTGGCGTGTGTGCATGTACATTTGAGACGATGTGGTTATGTTTTGACAGATAGTTCAAGTGAACTTGAAGTAATTATTAATTGCCCAAATGCAGCATTACCTATGTCGTGTTCATGTGCGCAGTGTGCATAAAGTTACATTATAACTTGTGTGAGTTTCTCTAAAATATGTAGCTGCAAGTCAAAAATGTATTTCTCCAGCTAGCATTTTTAATATCCTGAAAACCACAGGGTAATGGAAAATGAACTTTTTTTTTAAAAAAAAACTAGACATTTCACCGACCCAGTCAAAAAGTTTATTCAGAATGTCAGTAACAGTAGTCAAATACGCATTCTCAACAGAGTCAGTCTCCTGCTAAGAGTTTTAAAATCAATAAAACTCTTTCTACTACTACTTACAATTTAAACCTATATACCTAGATCAGTAAATTTACTCATCCTGAACTGTGTAGTAAAGTCAAAGACATAATACAAAGCTATTCAACGTGATCTTTACTTTTATAGCTGTCTACATTAAACTGCATGTCCTAGATCCTGTTGTTAGCATAGAAGGCACACATACTGAGAAAAATTTTCTTTATGTGCCAGTGTAGCAGCCTAGAACGAGTAGGTAAAATGTATGTCATTTCTTGAGTCACTCATGTGTTTTTTTCTACTCATTCTTTTCTCCCTAGACATAAGTTCCACTAACATTTTCTTTTACTTTAGAGATAGAGCAGCACACTCACAGACAGCAGTAGATCCCTTTTACGTAAAAATTTGAAAAGTGGTCTCCCAGTGGAGGACCTTTCAAATTTTATTTCTCCCATTTGCATTATTGAGGCTTCATTCAGTTCATTCTCTTTACAAGTAGGGAAAAAACATGAACGGGGAGGAAAAGAGAAAATTGAAAAGATGGAAGGTGAAAGGTTGAGAAAAAATTGAAGAAGCCGCAGAAAAGTTACCCTTTGCGAAAAAAAACTAATGTGCATTTAAAAGTATAAAATATAGAACCATAAAAATATGGAAAGCTGGTAAGCATTCAGCTTTGCATTGCATCATACATACCTATTTGTCTATTCTTCTCTGCTCTCTACTCTACTACCACACGGTCTCCTCAAGTTTTGCTACTAGTCCCTTTTTTGGTATCATATCATGACACATTTCATGGGTATAAGAATAAAGTGGAGAAGAGGCAAGAGAGACTACAAGACCTTGTTCCAAATTCCATAGTGAACTTTTCTTTAATGGTGACTTAAGAGTCCTATTGTTGTAACGTAACTACTCTCTCTCTCTCTCTTCTCTACTCTATTCAAATCGACTCACTTTGCCTCTTTCAGTTTTTGGAATAAAAACAAAAAAAAAGATAACAAGTCTCGCATAGAAAACCTAGCTTTCTATTGCATTCATGGAAGAGTGTATATAGTGCTTTAAGAATATCATCATTAACTACTGTTATTGTATTAAAGCCCACATTTTTGTTGTAGTTATAATATTGGCATGTAAATGTTATGAGCCAAATTTCAAAGCATTCATTACCGTCATGTTTGTAAAAGAACAAAAAGTACGGATTTGGTAGTGCTTAGTTGAAATGAACTTCATGGAAATTTAGAAAGTTTGAGTATTATTACATAATATGTAGACTTAATAGGACTTTTGGAAAGCACACATGCTCGTCCTGTGTGTGTGTGTGCACACATTACACATGCGAATTACACATACATGCCCAAAATCATGTCAAGTTATACAAAAGATAGATTTTATCAGCTTTCAATATTTTACTTTACACTCTTTTGTCGACAGTCGACTGTATATAAGTAGAAGGAGGATTTTTTATACTGTATATTTATTCATAGATATACTATCGTACAAAACTTGTGCACATATTTATGTCATTGTATCGGTCTCAGATGTTTTTTTTTCTTTTAGCTTTTTAGGGTTTTCACTTTTGTCCTTGTCGTCCCGCCGTAGACTTTGGGGAGACAGATGTTTTTCATGCCAACCTTACACAAAGGTTTGTCTAGTCATCGTAAAAAATGCACACTCTAGTAATAAAATGACTATTGTCAAAGTGTCTAAAATCCAACCGTTCACTTTACAGTTCACTCTAATCTAACAAAAGCTGTAAATACATTATGTTTGAGTACCTATACTTAAGTATATTCGATAGGTACATATAAATTGATGCGAATGTCAAAACATTTTTTTTCACTTCAGTGGAAACAGAACAACTGCAAAAACAAGAAGAAAAAAAACTTGCCATTACGGGAAAACGAAAATGCACAATGCCTATACTACTATTACTATTCTTCTTTAATATTCAATTTTGCTAAATTCACTTGCGGTTGTATATAGCGGTTCCAGGTTTTTTTGCTAAGCCTCAAATATGTACATATACATGTATAATATAGTTTACATCACATAGTACACATATTTCAATACATTTTTTTCTGTCAGTGAAAAAAAAGTTGAAGCGGCTACTCCACCCGGACTACATGGTTTACATTTCATTAGTTTCGTGAACATGAATGTATTCAACTGAGTTGATGTTGTGGCCAGACTGAGCATACATGCATAATATCTGTGCTTTCATTTATATTTATGTACGCATTTATATCTAGGATTTGACATGAGTTTATATATTCACACAGAGAAAAAAAAACACATTTACGTATAAGCTTATACAACACACATACATGAATACATACATAACTGACGATAGGCAAAGAAATTTCCCTTCATTGAAGTACCACTTGAAACCCCGTGAATTGACGGGAAAGGAATGAGACGTTCAGTCAGACATGGAAAATGTGCATGCTCACTTGTTCTTTTCTATAAGCTCTGAGAAAAAGAGACAAAACGAACTTAAATTACATGACGAGTGTATAGGTATTATTCGGTGAAGTTGACTTTTGAATAAGGCAGTAATGAGACACAGTTTTCTACTTGTCTTGATCATCATCATCACCATTACGTTATGGCAGCATCAAACCAAGCTTTTGCAGTAGTTGCTAGCTCATGCTGACTACAAGTTGGTTTTAAAACGCAGGAAGTTTCCTTACACAGTGATTCCATTTTATTGAATTCGTCCCTACCGTCGTCGTCGTCGTAGTGTCCTTCTTGTCATCATCAACCTTTACGTGCTTTTCTATTCAAAATGTTGTCGTCTTTCAATTTACATGTTTTTGAGTCGTGATTCCATTCTATATACTTTTTATAACAAAATTTTATCTTACACAGCTTCAAAACGTGGTCGTATGGGTTCCAGGTAAAAATTGAAAGAAATGTTTCCTTTCAAAAGTGATGATGTTATTCACCTCAGAACATTATATAGAAATGTGCTTCTCAGATTATATGCTTTCATACATATTCTCAAATGCCTAGTCCATTTTATTATGTGAAGAAATTTAATGCTCTGCTTTTCAACGAATGAATGAAAGGAAGAGTGTATGGCAATTATCATTTCTTAAGATTGCTATATAATTTGCTCAATTCTTCGATTTAATGGTATGCTATCGTATCATCATCACGAAATGAAAACATTATGGTCCTTAATGCTAATGACATGTAGGATGATGATGGCGATGACTTTTCCTTCTATGAAGATAACACGAGGAAAGTAAAGTCGAATAAAAGTCGGAATATTATTGCTCTTCATTGAACGCACTGAACTAATAGCGGATGATTCTTATGTCCTAATACAAGTCTACTTGTTAGAGTTTGTTGGATAGCTAGATCGAGTTAAATTACGCTTTTGATATACCTATATATATGTGTGTGCTGCGGTGAGTGAATAAAAAAGTAGTAGGCGAGCCTTCTCGATCCGAGTAAAGGAGTGCCTATTATTTCCAATGAGCTTAGAGACGTAGAGAAAGCATACCGGGTAAGTTGATAGGCACATGGTTTAAAGGCATATGTGCATAATATTATGCTGAGAATTTCATCATTCTGGAACGTTGACAAGCACAAGAGAAGTCTAAATTGAGCAAGCATCACTCCATTTTAACATCTAATACGGCAGACGGGGAAATTTGATAATTTAATATTTTCTCCTCCCGTCCCCTTAAACGAATAAAATTTCAGCAAATTTAATATTACGTATATTACCGTACCTGTAGCTTTTAGGGTAGATGATGTGGAAGGCTCTTTTCATTGCTCTGATTTGTTTGGAAAACATTGATGAAAATAACACGGTGCGCAGTATGAATTATAATTAAAGATGTGGGCATATTGACAGTATGCATTACATACATGCATAATATCTGTACTTATGTATAACATTCTCTTATTACTACAAACGATTCGAGGTATTGATCAACTGCAACATGATCTATAATTTGATACCTCTGAGTCACCATTGCTTCTAATTGGTACCGCCTTTGTTTACGTACATGTTCAAAATGATCATGTGTGCATTCATCTCAAAATTGTGTGTGTGTGTTTTTGACTGAAAGCAGCATTATTAACAGTCACAACTAGAACCACCACAGTTTATAAATTGTTAACTTTGACCTACATTTCTACATTTTTCGGCAGCATTTGACATTGACTGTTTCGACGCACATAATACCTAAGTGCCGAAGTGCCCCAAAAGATAAAAGTTACAACAATAATGAACAAGTAGTTTGTTTCAGTAACCAGAAATGTATTTATAGACTTTCGACTGCTCTACCATCATCAAACAATATATATTACATTCCAATTCCAAGAATTGCACCGCACCGTTATTTTCATAGTGCTTTGCTTGCTAAATTTGCAATCAATTTCATTCGTAGTAGTATTAGTAGTAGTAGTAACGTTTCTAACTTTAACCGCACCTGAAGTGCCCCCCAGGGAATCTGTTGTAATTCATTTACACCAGGAAAAAGGAAGCGCGCTCAGCAGTTAATTCATATTGTATTATCTTTTTAATTACACCCCCTTCCACAGAATTTTGTAAAGAAATAATATCGCGAGTTTACCAGAATTATCCTCATTTCATTTGCGGTTTCCTCTCTCAACCAACTCTCTAATTTCTAAAAGAAAGAATTTGTACAGAAATTATGATGTGCCTACAGAATAAACTACATACATTCCTCTATTATAAAATTTTCGTCATTATTACACTTCCCTTGTTTGAAACTTTCTCAACTTGTGTATGTGTGTGGTTTGGCAATACTTTTGTTTCAGTACTGACGATGAGTGTGTGGGTAGGTATATGGCGTTCAAAAAGTAAAAGTTTTCAACTTTTTGAACCTTTCTCCTATTTACTCTAGTGCGAGTGGTCTGTTATAAACCAGTTTGCTAGCTGAGTGTTGCATTTTTACAATGTATAAAACGTTGCTTGTATGTGTGATAGGCCCTTGTCAGTCTAGTGCCAACATATCAGGCACAGACAAATAATACAAAGTGACACTGACATCTTTTACAACATCAAAATGAACTGCCCACTTTTGACCTCTTCATTTTGCAAAAAAAAGAATGCAGGAACTTTTCATTTAATGCGTGACTACATGGAGAAAAGCACCAAAGGGATCATTCCCTTTGATACCACTGCTGCTGTCAAGACAGGGAATGATGCCTTCAGCAATATCCTGGCATTCTGTAACAACATAACCAAACTCGTGTAGTAGAACCACATTTTGTTTCAAGCATACATACATATTCCACACTCAGACCTTATACATTAGTATGAAACTGTAGTACATACGTTGCCTTTCCTCTACTTTATCAATGATAATCTTGAATTCTATATTATTATTATTATTATTATATTCCATTTTATGTACTTCACATATCCCAATGGTACATTAAAAGAGATTATTGGATTTTGCCAAGGGGGTTGAATGCAAAATGGGTCTAAACACAATATGTGCCGCGCACGCAGTTGTTCCATGACTGTATAGCTTTCCTCACAGAAAAAGGTTACTTGCCCAAAAAAAATTGTGCAAAATCCATGGATGTCTATAAATATTCAGTAAAAAGGCCAGTAGCAAAAGCTTTCTCTAGAGTGTATGTGTGTGCTTAGTACTGCTTCTACTAATTTCTCTAGGAATAGTAATGACGGCGAGAAAAGAAAGAGCAAGTTCAATTTTCCCCATGACTTAGGACAACTAAAAATATATACCTAAGTATCCTCCCACACAAGATATACATCATGACATGTCGCTTACTTAAAATAAGTACTTACTACAGTAGCGGCATAATACAGTGATAATGGTAAGTAGGAAAAGCAGAGCAGAGGCGCAGTAATAGTTTAGGAACTTGTCTCTCCACCCTGCCATTAAAATGAGATACGGTTATCGATTTGCAAATGTCTCAAATCATTAGGACGACTTTGCGTTCACTGTTGTCGCAGATCCTCACTTTTGGAGGAATAGCAATAATAATAGGAATGAACATATTTCAAGTCACACAGTCAAGTATAAAATATGCTTTTACCATCTATTAGGACATATGTGAGTATGTGCATACTATACTATACACATACTATGTGTACTTCATACATTTTTAATAGTATAGCAAAAGATATTTGTGGCGCAGCACTAATAGTGAGCATCTTATTTTCAAAAACGAGTAACATTTTATGACTGTAGTATATAGATATTGCGGAGAGAGAGAGATAGAGAGGCAAGTGAGAGACTCGTTGACTGCTATGTGCCTATTCATTCTTTTTAAAAACAAGCATCCAGTGAACCATAAACCGTAGCAGAAATATTAGTATTTTAGATAGCTTCTGCCTCCAAGTCTTTTACTCATTTATTCCTTTTTTTACATCTACTGCTGATGTAGCCATAGCCAGCTCGACATCTTCACTTAAGCGTTTTCTCCTAGCACCACTACCACACACGACGACAGGGACAACTATGAAAAAGCACATAGGCTCTTGCCACAAACACACAGCAAAATGCATATTGTGTACCACACCATGCCACTACTACTACAGGCAACTATATTGTGTGAAATTGGGTATCACATCACAATAGCCACAAAATTTTGTGCTTATGCATACATACTTAAAATAAGCACACTATATACTACAGGCTCACTTTAATACAAACCTAGACACAACCCTTCGTCTTTTGGTCTGTTGGTGTTTCTTGCTACTACAACTACTACAACTGCTTTGCAGATTTTGGTAGCTTTTTTGAGAGTCTGAATGCATAAGTAAAAAAAGTGACTAGGTAGAGCAGCCGAGTTAATTTATTATTCATGCGACATATTTCATGCAAATTACGGTTTTCTTAACTGCTATTTTCCGATTATCTTGCAGATCGTTTTTCATCACGTGTCATTTCGCCATTTGTAATTCCTTTTTTTGCTTTTTTTTACTCGCCAACCAACATTCATACACAGCAATGGTGTTGTTATATTTATGAGTGATATAGGCAAAAGTGGCAATGCGTCTTTCACATATATCTCTATATCAAATTCACCATCTTTGTGTCATTATATACACTTTCACGGCAATCAACTCTCAGACTCTGTGTCATCATCATCATCATACGTAAGTAAACTGAAAGGAGAAAATAGCGGTTGCATGCCCTCACTCACACAGTATAATATTTTTGTGTCGTTTTTATTACAACGTATAATAATGTATTATGATGGCGGTCTGGTGGTGTTTAGGTGAACTTTGGCCGGTAGCCAGAGACCAGAAGAAAACGCTAATATTTTTTTTTCACTTTTTTATCTGCATTGAGTGATCAATGTTTTATGATGTGATATTAAAACTGTAATGAGTAGTTTCTAAGAGGGCAATTTTAAATCCACACACACTTTGCGGTTTTTCAGAAATTTACTGCTCCCTTCATTCATCCTAATATAATGTTAGTAATATATATATAAAAACTGAATTATGCTAAAATATTATTCTGACCTCCACTGCGTTTGAATTTGCAACTTTTTTTTGGCAATATTTTTTTTGCAAGACATGCTAAGAATTTCCAAGTACATAAATTATCACAAATCCAGTGTTATATTTTTATTCTCTCTTTTACACACACGGCTTAACGATACTCTTATAGTAATGCCGTGTTCCTGGCTATAAATAGCTAACAGCTTGGCCATTAAATAATACGCATGTTTCTTCTCCACCACCTAGCTAGAGAAACATTACAGTTCCCATTTGATGTCTAAATTTTCTCTCGCTTGAAGCATTTTTATTCATACGTGCTGTCGTACCTAGAGAAAGTGCCAACTAGCAAATCATTATGGCTAACTGGCATAGCACATTACATTATCTTCAGGACAGATCTCTGACGGGTGACTTACCCGTTCATTTACAGATTAATTAAAAGATAGCTTTTCGAGGTCAGTTATTTGACAGCGTATTGACTGCTCACTTTTTGCTGTAGCTGTATCTTTTGCAAATCTGCGTGAACGACGTATCATCATCATCATCAACAACAATTCCTTTGGTTAAAATCGTCTGTTCTTGTTTTTATTCAGAAAGGTGACTACTGGTAAAAGGGGCGGATTTTACCTTGGAATTTTTCAACTTGTATGACCCTTCCCTACTTAAATAATGCAAAGGGAAAGGTGTCACCATCGGTCCTATTTCTCTCTTTCTTTGCTAATGAAACAAAAGCAAAAAGCTAATCGATTCAAGGCAATAAACAGCAATAAAGACAGTCACTAAACAAATGCGCATTAAGTGCTTGAAGGTTGCATGGAATGCAAAAAAAAACGATTCTATTTTCAGCAGACACATAAAATGGAGATGCTGCCGATACTACTACAATGGGAAAAATTCAAATCAGTTCAGCTCACCAGTTGTGCAAGGAGATTGGTAGTACCACCACAACGCAAAAAAAACACTGGGTGATTATTAGCTTCAGAGAGAAAAATTTTTCTAGTACCTTTTACTGTACTTTAACATCCAAAATATCTTACATCGGCAACCATGCTAAGTGTAATTACTATTGCTGCTGACCAAATTTTCATGCCGTAGTAGTAGGAAGTGTATGTAGTAGTGGGAGAATAAAGTAGGAGAAAAAGAAAAGGAGTAGAGGGATTTTTATGCACTTAGAACCTAATACAGCGTACATTTATTGGCACTAACTTTCCAACATTTCTACACTTACATGAACAATCAGCTACTAACGTAAAAAATGACCCTTTAAGAGATGATTTTGCATTCGAGTCATTCTCCCAACGGAAATAAAATGATATGATACGATCTCTCGTGAAAGCCTGTTTTTTCCAGAACACCCAGATAAATCCGTACAAGCAAGTAAAAAAAGAGTTTTTTTACTATACATATGTCCATAATATTGAATCCACCTATGTATCTGTGCATTTATTCATGCGAACAGTATATACGGTGTACCTACACATAAAAAAACTACTTTTGCACTACCGCCGCCACCACCACCACCACTGGTACCATTCTAATGTTTTGATCTATCTTTTTGCCCTTTTGGCTTTGAAGAAATATATAGCCGCAGTACACAATAGAAGTGGAATTATTACATTTTCTTTGAGAGGCAAGAAGAAAAAGTGAGATTTACAACTGTTTTTTTCCAAGAGAAAATGTCTTTTTGAAAGACTCTCGTAAAATGACACATGAACGTAGGAAAATGATCATATACGAATTGCAACAACGGTAACAGAGTAGAATGTAGTGGTAGTAGTAGAAGTAAGTGGCACAAGAAAGAACGCATCATATACAAAGTACACACACACACTGAGAGACAGAAAAAAAGAGAGAGAAATGACTTCTACTCTGAGTAAAAGTGTCGCAATAGAGGTAGTGATAGTGGAGTAGTTGTTGTAAGTAGTAATATTTGTGCTTGTACTACTTCTTTTTTCTCTCTATTTCATATTATATTGCTTTATTCGAAAACTTTTTTTTCTGTTTTCTCGTCTCTCCACTCTTCACCCAAGAATTTTTGATGCTTTGAACTACAGCGTTTATACAACAACTCGCCAAAACTGCGTGGTAGTGTAGTCGTACAAATAGACAGTCTTATGAGTATACCTACCTAAGCAAAGATTCATGCATCATCAAATGCATGCATGTGAATTCTTTAGCAATTTTCATTTCCCCATAAAACGCTACCCTTTTAAATTATGGCCATGTGCAAATGTGTAAATGAAGGCGCTTGAGAAAGTAAGAAGAGAAATATAGATGGTAGAGAGTAAGGCATAAATACTGTATATTTTAGTGTTAGTTTTCTTTTTTTTCTTTCTCGAGAAGAATAAAAATGTGTCCATATTTCTAAGTAGCAAACGCTACTTTTTTTGGCTGCTATTGTATTTGTATTTGTGTGTGTGTGTGGTGGCAGTGTGTATGCTATTTAGACTGTCAAGCCTAAGAATACCACTTTTTTATTGTTACTGGGTCATTTTATTTAAATAATTGTAATTCGTATATGGCACAGCAGAGTTGTAAGGCTCATTGATAGTCAAACCCATTTATTTAACGAGAAGTGTTCTCCATTTTTTTATAAAATTCTGATATCCATCCACAAAGTTGATTTTATCTCATTGGTTGGATAGGTCGGTTGGACGAACACATTCACGCGTTGTACAAGGGATGTGATATTATGACTTTTACAAAAGCGACACACAGGAAAACCTTGACTTTTCTGTGGCAGAAATATATGAACTTCCGGAACTTATTTTGGTGTAAGTGCTTCTCACAATAAAAATAAACGTGGAGAAGAAATGGCTAAAAATGCTAACCTACTGTGGTGTAGGATTGAAGCTTATAATAATAACCTTTAATAACAGCAGCTAAAAATTATATTGTGATTGCGTATAAATTTGTAATCCGTGCGAATGTACTTTCACAATTATCAGAGTTATTACTGGAAATGGCAGACTTTTGTATTATATTTCTACATGCACACAGGTAATATATTCCTGTTCATTCATTATCTTTGTGTCAAACGTTCTAGGAACGAACAGGTAGACTGTCTCAACAACTGACGTCAAGATTTAACGGCTTCACGTCGACTTCAGTTATCCAAAACAATTAATCGCGAAAATATTTTTGTCAAACAGGATATGGAAGGAGATGGCTCGTGTACGTATGTATGTACCTACATATCATTGTACATAACAACACTTGATTCTGACGTGCGCTTGTATCCGGTAATCAATTTCTCAACTTCCGAAGCCCCTAAGATTTTGTTTGTGCTGTTTTCTCAAAGAAAAATTAAAAGCACTTAAAGAAAAACGGAAATGAAATTTCAGCATGGTTTTAAAATAGGATTTGTTTCTAAGAAGAAAATAAAACGTACAATTTTATTTTCCGCTTTCCAAAATTGATTACATTTGTAGCATTCAACCAGTTCACAATAAAGCTACGAGATATTCAAAGGCCAACATGTACGCAAATAAATGTTAATATGGAAGGAAGAAAATTAGTTTTTTCTCTTTTAAATGGCAGACATGGCATAATATTTTTTTGCGCCGTACATTTTTACAGCATGCATGGATATCTGTGTGTGTGTGTTTATTTAAAGCAGCCAGAAAATATGAGAAGCACATAAAAATGTTTTCAATTGGATTAGTGCTACATTTTCACTGCTCTCAATCCAATTTATGTACAAAGTAGAGGAAGAGAAAATACTGTATATGTGATAACTTGCAGTAGTATTTTCTCGTTTGGGCAGTGAAGTGATATAAATGTAAAAGAAATAGAAAGTACTGCCGTAAAATGTAATGCGAGTGTAGTAGAGGAAGAAAAAGATGGAGAAGCGAAAAAAAACAGTGTAGTAGTATAACTAGCTGCTTGTTTAGAGCATTGCCGCCTCTCCACTCGTCTGCCTGTTTGGTACTGCTGCTGCTGCTGGAGAACGTTTAAGAAGACAAAGTAATGGGATTCGATATCACGATAGAAGCGATACAATTTGCTCACTCTGTTACTTTCTCTCAACTTTATATCATTTGCCAAAGGACAGTTACGCATGTAATTCTAAAATAAGAAGCGATAGAGAGAGAGAAACAGAGGAAATGTGAAACTGCAAAAGAGTTATACTAATATTACGTTTAACTTGACTATCCTTTGATATAATACGAATGATACGATATGATATGACTGTTTTTGCAGCTGCGAAAAAATAACCGTGTAGTGTGTATATCTGAAAGATGTAAATGTACTAAGAAACGTATATACATGTTCTATGTATTAGAACATACATTTCCATCTTATTA
>JAHZMZ010002227.1:0-15834 GCA_027743805.1 Lepidocyrtoides sp. E14 | reverse complement strand
CATAAACATTCACCAATTTCTTCAATTTTAAACGAGCTTCCTCAGCCCATGTCAAGTTTTTTACATTATGTAGCTGAAAGATTAAGAACAACCATCTCAGTTAATTTGAAATATCTAGGGTAAATGATCACAGAAAAAATAAATATTTTAAATTTACGTACGCAATATGAAATCCTTTGCACGTACAAATTTCCAGAGCTCCAAGCACACCACCATGTTTTTGATAAGGACAACGAATCCATTTGCTACGTTGCTGACGATAGTTCTTGGTTTGAACATTTGTATTTGTGTATGTTATTTTCTGTACATGACAACTTCATTAGACCTATAGGCATCGCATGAAAACCCAGTGTTATTGCTTTCTTTTTGATCCAGATTGGGATAATTCATTTACAAACAAGATCCTTCACTCTGTATGTATGACCCAGCTCAACTTTCCTGTAGCTTTTCCTTTCCAAACTTCTAGTCTCTAGTGTACAACATCTAAACGCAAAATGCAAGTACTAGAGACTCACGTACACGTAGTATCTGTGGAAGGAGGAAAAATTAGTTTTCATAAGTCTGCCTCGGGTAATACTAAAAAAATGAGTGATGATCCTCACACACACAAAGGTTAAATAAAGGTCAACAAAAAAAATTTGATGGAAAGTTAAGAAAAACTATCTAAAAATGCCAGCAAGTGGAACTGACAATGGCAAATGCAATTTAATTTAGGCCACTCATTATGCAAGTAATACAACCATATGTATATCTATCGCTGCTCCCGACTAAAGTTAATCTGAAAAAGCATCGTCAACACATTGAAAATAAGAGTTATCTATATATCGAGTATTTTTGACATATGTATATAATGTTAAATTTTGCTTCTTGTTTATAGAAGAGTCAGTCGTCTATTGCCATCATGATTTTAATAAAATTCGCTTTCTAACAACGACAGCGATCCTATTGTTACCAGCAATAATCGTGGAATTCTGTTATGTGCAAGTCATAATTCTTTTCCATAAGAGTTTGGCTTTGACTCAACAAAAAGTTTTATTTTGATGAATTCAAAGAATAGTCAATGACTGAGAGATGATATGAAACCAAAGAAAAAGGGTGCTACTCTCATGTTCTTTCTACTCATCTTGTGTGTCATAAAAACCAAATAAGCGATATTTTTCCAAGACTATATATAATGTGTAAATATAAGCTTCCGCAATATAATAAAACTACACTTTGTCAAAATTAGATTTCAGTTTTCACGAGGAGAAAGCATGAAAAGAACTTGCAATGCAGTGTTACAGGGAAATTTTTTTACATGCATGCTCCAACATGTTTATGAGAGCTGAATTAGTTTTTGGGATCTACCATAAGCAAAACTTGTATTATAGCATTTACAACTTAAGGACAAAAGGAATTTCATCATCGGTTGGTTTGTGTAGAGTGACAAGAATAGCCAAAAAATGAAAACGCAAGAAGAGCATAATATGTATGAATACCAGTTGCTAGTGGCTTATACCAGCTCAGTCCGTATACTGAACTGAACGTAAATTAATTGAAAATTGTGTACCAAAAAATGAGTGATATTACAGTCCATATTCTTGGGATATTTCCTCGGGGTCACTCAATAAACGACTGTACTCCATCAAGTACGAGTTTCTCAGAATGCTAAAACAAATTCGTATCTTAAGGTAAAATGAACATACATACATGAAAATTGGCACGACAAATAGGCACATCATCCCAGTAGAGCATTACTTACAGCTAAGCATCCGCATCCATTTTCTGTGACTGAACACTAGAGCTTAGATCCTATGATTTAAAGCTAAATTTTATGTATTTTATCGTGTATTTATGTCACACACAACAACAAAGTTTAACATTTTAACAACAAGCACTGCACAGTACGCATACTACGTTTCCAGCTACCAAAATTATGAGTAGAAGTACTGAATGAAATTATTCCTTCGGGAGAAAGTGCACAGAGCAGGCATGTAGTGAGACCAAAGCTTTTCACAAGTTAAATAGACTGAAAGGAGCTAAAAAGCATTTTATGAGCGTTTATATGTTAACTGGGAAAAGTGTACTTTCACCAATGGTACACCATTGACTTCATCGTTGACAAAATATCGATTTGTCATAAACGAATACGTACAACATTCTATTTGTTCCTTACTTCTCGGTTCTATTTTTTCATACATACATCTCCATGCGCATTTCCTTTGATATTTACTCCAGTCGGTTTGCTTGGCGCAGAGAGAAAGAGATGAACAAAAAATGTGTTATGATGTATTTACAAAGATGCTAGAACTGGATATGTATCGTAATGTGTGTATGTACATAGCTCATTTCCTCCTACTCACATTACACTACTCTAAAAGTATTCTCAATGCATTGTAGTGAAAGGTGAAAGTTGTGCTTTAGATATTGCATGATGAGAAAAAAGGGTAAAATACTGAAACGTGGGAAAAATCTTTACAGTCACTTACTGACTTTCAGATGGGAAACACCTGTAAAAATAGCTCATCGTCATTGGAGGAATGCATCCTTCCAACATAATCTATTTTAGTGTGGGTGGAATGTGCTTGTGAAACGGGAGAAATTACTCAATTTTCATCGCATTTTTGGTCAAACAAAAGGAAGGTTTGGCTTTGTGTGTGCACAATCTACTTTATTGAATACTTTTTGACTAAGTAGACGCGTGTTTTTCTCCCGTGTGAGGTAATAAAACTAATGTTTTGAGATACTTAAGTAAATACATTTAGCAATACTTTATCTGTTATTTGTATAGGAAAGTCGTACACTGCTCGTGGATAGGAAAAGGAAGTGAACTTGACTTGACAGATATGTATAGACCTCAATTATATCTTTTTGTCATCTTTAGCGTCGTTTCCTTACGAAAATTTGTGGGGGCCGATAAGGTAAAAGCATTGCAGCTGCTTAATAGTGCTATAATTTGTTTAATTGGTTTGGTAGCCTTATCACTAAATGTACTATTTGAGTATATTTAATGCGTGCATATATCTGCATTTTAAAAATTTCTGTCTTACTATTAAGGTGGAAGAGGGCCACCGCGACAGCCATCATGAAAAGGACTACAGTCCCCGAGTCAAGCGCTACACGATGACTAGAGTTCCACTGTCTTACATATACAATCAAGTAGGGGATGATGATGATAACAATGGTTATGCAGTTGACAAACGGTATAGGTAAGAATAAAATCATATTTTAAGTTCCAATTCACCTGGAACATGGTGGTTTGTAGCATTTGTGGAATTTTTCAAGGCGCATTCAGTATGTATGGTTTCAATATTTGTTTGAATTCACGAATCTAAAAAGTTTGGCTGGCTATCCTATTTTGTGGTTGAGCTACCGAAATTTTAAATGAATAACTTTTGATATGGGACTGTCTTCGACAATTATTACTTTTGTGAAATTTAGTTTATAAAAATGAATGGACACGCATTGACTTCATCTACGATACGATACAAAACTTTTTATAGCAATCATGTAACACGAACCTATGTATATACACACCTATAGGTATCGTGTAGATATATGTATGTACAATGTACATACAAAATCGCAATCCCAAATACCCAATAACAGCATATTATCTGTATTAATGTCTTCACTATTCGTATTGTGTATGATGCCTGCAGATTTTTACGGCAAATTCACCGACTTGATCGGTATAACTTAAAATTTATCTAGTTCCAGGCTTAACTCTTTTTCGACCAATCCTGCTGCCTCTCATTTCCGAGAGCTTCAGGTACGACAGAAAAAACGTCCATCGACTGCCGACTACTATGGCATGTCACCGTCTCAAATGCAAACATACCGCAACCTAATGTTATATTCAGGAGGAAATGACAACGCTGAAACGGAAGGAGACTCTGATTTGGACAATCCTGATTTAAGCAACGAGAAAATACTACCGCAAACAGCCGGTGTCAAACTGTCTGACGAAGAACTTCAAACGCTGCTGTCATTATTGGAGGAATACAGGTTACAAGGCAAGTCTGCGTCAGCCCCTTCACGAAACTTTTACGCATCACAGCCTCAATATTTCTCTCCAGATATGGAGTTCACAGGCCCAGCAAAACGGGAAACTGGAAAAAGGGCAGGTGGCAATAGAGGTCAATTGGTTCTGGAGCAGCCCATGAGCTTCGAAAACTCTATACCAGGACTGGGAGGAAACAGCTACCCAGTGTTCTTGAATCAAAAGCGGTCAAAAAGGGTTGGAAATATGGCATTGCAACGGGTATGTACCATATAGTATATAAATGGGCTGGTTTTCCAGTTTGCATTCATACTTGATTCTTCCATGTAAAAAATATTACTCCTATATGAACTTCCCAAACATTTTGTATCGCATCTCATCGTCATCATTATCATATTCCATCCTGGTTTCCAAAAGAGCAAGTCAATCACACGCATAAAAAAAGAGACAGACCCGGAAGTGGAGGCTGAATTAGACAAAGTATTTGAAGGCATCAGCAGTAGCACAGCAAATAAACAAGCTGAAAATCATTCATCTCGACATTCTACATCAATCCCCACAACTCAAATATCATCATCATCAGGCCAAATACCACCTCCATCTAGCTCTCAAAAGAAACCCAAGAAAGCAATCGACTGGTCTAAACATTTTGGCATAGACAAGCGTCAGGATAATCAAAAACCTACAAGCGTCAATGCCGGATTAAATCACAGCAACACGCATGATACCCAGAGTGAAATCAAGAATCAACAAGCAATACATAAACAGCCAGAGGAAGAAGAGGAAAGCGACAAGTCCATTGCTAGCAATAATAATATATCAACTGCAAACATTGGGGCACTTCGAGACTCAACCACAAGCAATACAGTGCAAGAACAGGTGAAAGTTAAAAAAGAAGCTAATAATAATAAGGAAAATGACGCAGATGATAAAGCAGATAGAACATGGATTTTGAAAGAATTTTACAAAAACTTGGCAATGTCAACTAACGTTAAAAGGAAAAGAGAAAGCCCGTAAGTGGTAAAATCGAGTTTTACGCTTATTGCCACTTTTGACATTTTATCATTACTTTACATTCGTTTAATCTGCAATGTATTTTAATAGGGTTACGGATCCACAAAATGATTTGGACAAATTGGAAAAAATTCAAGAGAAAATGAAGGAAGCAGGAGATCAAATAATATGGGACACTTTGAAATATACTGGAGCACATAAGGAAGCCAAACTTTCTCCAGAGGAACTTGCCCAAGTAAAGAACGAAATCATCAAGAAGCTGACTGCGGCATACAGGTAAAAAAAATAAGCATTGCGTTTTTAAAATGTTGTGCATTATACATAGTGTAAGTGGTGGTTTTCTTCTGGCATTCATATTATTGCTAATGTCGCAGCTTTAACGTTTTTATTGATTCGCACATTGCTCCACTCTGATCTCTTCCTTTGAGAATCGGCACTAGGCAGGAAAATTTGGTTTGTTGTGGTGATTTATTTTCTTTACGTCGTCTCTCCATTTGTTCTAGTTTGGAGAAAGTTCGTGAGGCTATCGAAGAGTTCCGCCAGCAGTTGGGCCAGCTGAAAGACAAACAGCACTATTACTGAACTGTCCAAGTAGCATTTCACAAAATGTTTTCGCATTCAATGGGTACTTACACACAACAGAAAGCCCATACACGAAAATCTTGAGAAAGGCCAAATATGTAAGTGGTAGCTTTTACCTAAATGTTATGATGCATAATAAATGAATAAATGAATAAAACACCAAACTAGAAGTGTGCTACCAAAAACACGATAAAAAAACGAGATTTCTTAGCCGCACATCAACCGTAGAACCTGGATAAATTAAATTAATCATGCATGAATATGATATGAGATGAATATATTTACGTGTATGATTACACTGAAAAATAATTAAGGAACTTTCTAAATAGGTTAGATGTAAGAATCACTACATAAAGAAGCCACTTTTAAATAAAGTTACTGCAAATGTTACCGTTACTGAAAGTTTAGTCGGATAAATGTAGTTTTGGTAGTAATTGATGTAGCTAATTTTTGACATGATTAGAAATTTTCCGTGTACCTGCTTGCTTCCTTCTCAAATATGCCGTATTAACCAATATAAGATTTATTCCGTGTGTTTTGACTCTAACGACCACAAAATGAAATGGATGTGATCAATTAAACTACATAGTCAATGAAGCTAGGTTAATTTACATGTGTGGGTTTTTGAGTGTCTTCATTTGTATGGTTGATATAATAATAATAATAATAAAAATAAAAATTATAATATGATGACTTGGATGGGCGGACAATAAAGCGATTGTAAATGTTGGAAATAAAATGAAAACCTTTTCTTTCATAAGGTAGGTAGCATGTTTGATCAAATTGATGAAGCTTTACCACAACATATAGATATATAAATATATATTATGAAGCCAAAAGTGAAGATTTCATATTTCCGTTATTATGAATATGAAACACAAAGTGTAACAAGCCTAATTTGCATCGTATTATGACAACAGCGATAAGTGAAAAATAATTGAAATACTTTCCTTATCGCTGTATGATAAACAAAACTTTGTATATGATTCCTAGCTTTTTATGCTGCACCAAACTCGAAAATGTAAATTTTGCTCATATCCCGCATCATAGTTGTGGGATAACTGAAAGATCAGATAATAATAATTGATTAACAAGTAATTTTGTACTTTTTCAAATTCAATCCTCCATCTGCCTGTCTTTGAGACGGTTGAATTATATATATCAAAATACAACATAAACAGTAATGACAGTAAAATTGTAGCAATATTTTCTAAATTTTTTTTACAAAGAAAGTTTCAAATAGTTTGGTAGGGAAATAACACTGTCAAGCAAAAAACCACGTAACAAATATATAATGTATTAGAAGGTTGGTTCGTTCACGGAGAATGCGACTGATAATCAAACAAGTATGAAACATTATATACTTTGAATATAAATTATTTTTGAAGAATTTAACTCTTCAGGTAACAACAATTTAAAAATTAAAATTGAATTGTATCAGAATCAGAAACTGACAAGAACAATACTTCCGGTCAATGAATGCTTTCCACAAGTATCAAAATTAACTGGGTCGTTTACACAAAGCTTCTAAAATTTGAGCCTGCTCATCCAATACTTGTGCTAGTCTTCTTCTTTTAAAGCGTAATGCTTCTCGCACTAAAGATTTAACGAATGTAAACCTTGTTTCGTAAGAACCTGCCATCATAGTAAGCCGACTTAGAAGGAATTCCAGCTCTGAAACGAAGCCAAAGAAAACAAAATGTGCAATTTAAAAAACAGAAACACATTTTGTCTCATACAACTGCACAGTTGGCAGCAGTGATCATATATTCACTCGATTATAGACATATAAAAGTGAAAACTTACTAAGAATTGGCCGACGGATTTCCCGGTACAATTCATCACGAAGCGTCAAATTTTTCTGTCGAGTATTCTCATCGTCCGCTGGAGGTGGCTCTGCTTTTTCTGGAGGGGCAGAAGCTGGTACTGATTTCGAACTACTTTCTGTTGTCTTTTTAGATTTGCTAACTTTGTGATTAGTAATTACTGTCTGGGGTACAGCTTCATTACTTAAGAGACTACTCACACTCACTGGTGCTGGTGTACCATTTTCTACGACAGAGGTGACCCGATTTGGAATATAATGATTATTATCATGGTTAGTCACATCACTCTTTTCTTTCGTAGGTAAAGTGCTCTCACTACTGGTACTTTCCGAATGCAAGACCAATTCCTCATGAGTTGGCTTACTGGAGATTACGTAGTTAACACTAATACCATTTGAGGTACATTTGGGATATGGTAGACTCTGAGTAGATGTTTCGATTAGTCTCTCTAAGCTACTAAATGATTCAGGTAAACAATTGTTTGAAGGAAGGATTTCATCTGTTAATATTCGTCCATTAGGCTGCGGTATCAGTGGGTCAGGATAACTGTACATTGGTGAATCAGAAAGAGGACTCGTGGGGGTACTATAAGGGTTAGGACTTGATGGGGTGGAACTGAAATATCCGTCTGAATTGCTATCATCCTCATACGTATTCCGACGTCTGTACTTGTATGGAGTGAATACAAAATCCTTTGGAATGGGTCCCGCTTTGCGTTTCAAACCTCTGTTGATATTATTTATACTGGACACAGGTATTTGCGTTGGAGACATTGCCCCGGGACTGGCTTCCTTACGTACCTTTCCCTGACCACCACTAATTAAATCAATATCTGCCTCATCAATGATCATTCTCTTGTCAATTTTGAAGGGATTCCCAAACATATGCTGACGAACAGGTGCAGATTCTATCTCTCTCAATGGTGTAGGCATTCGCTTTAAATACTCTTGATAATTACCCATCTGTCCAACTGGCATATTATGTAAAGCCTCTGTAAGCCAATAAAATTTTTAATGATTTTTAATAACTGGCCCATTAAGAGTGCCTGTCTTTAACTTTGCAGTAACTATCTTACGCAAGCTTACGGACTGTAAGAATAGTAGCATTATTGGTAGGAAGATAACAGAAATAATCAAAGACAATATACCTTGCTGAAGTATTGAAGTTGGTGTTGTCCTCATAAAGTGAGACCTCAGTTTCGCTAAATGGTCCAGCAGGTGGTGCCGAGAGACGTCGAAAGGGTTTTTAAATGATGTCAAAGTACGTTTAGGCTCTAATGATTTTACCCTGAGGGCAACATCGTTGCAAGTTCTATCATATTCCCCTTTAGCCTGATTTTTTAGCTTCTTTAAATAATTTAGTACCGAATACGATAGATAATTTTCTTCCTGGACTATTTGAGCAATATTACCTGCTCCCATTCTAAGTAAAGCTCGCTTTAAAGGTCCAGCATAATAAGGTGGCATGCTTGATAAATACATCCCAAACTGTGATTTCCAATCATTGGAAGGTTTCAAACGATGAATACGGAATAAATCATCGAGTAAGGGTAGCAGTAATGGATAGTTGTACGCCATTACAAATAAATTTACGCACGTTAAGTTTGTGGATGCTTTCAAATAACCAAATGGATGTCCAATCGAGTTATTTTTTGTGCTGCAATTTACATATACCTACGAACATGCATAAGATTTCAGAAAAGAAACATTAAAGTTCAATGCACTTTGCTATGCAGCCATTTTTAATGTTCATTATTGTTAAAAACATAAGGTTACCTGCCAGCAAACAGTCGGTTGTTTCCTTGCTAGCATATATTGGGTTAAAGGACTAGGCTCTAGTTCGTATTTGTCAAATGGAAAGTTTTCTATCACAAGTGGATCAGCAGGTTGACACGTAAATTTAACATTTGGATGTGCAGTACGGGCTGGCAGCCCAGGAAGTGCTGGTTCTGGCCAAAAGGATTCGGGAATAGGCCAAAACCCACCGGCAAAGCCTTTTTGATTCGTTCTAGGGACATAAATCATTTTTCTAGATGCATGCCATGATGGTTTTGAAATACCATTTCTCTCGTCATCAACTTCCAAATCATCATCTAGTTTTATACCTAGGGGGTAAAAATATCCATAAAAACAAATTTCATTCATATATTTGCTTTAAATAACTCTCAAGTGTCACTTAAAATCAGGCTAAAATTGAAATGCATGCACGAACGTCGAAAGTAATAATTCTTTTAGTTTAGCACAAAAATCATCGTAGAAATAAGCTTATAAAAACATAATATACCATCTACTACTGCCAGTGGTGGAGGGTCGGGACCATACTTTTCAAAATGAATTACAACTCCTGCTTGAACTTTCTGGACTAGTGAATCTATGCACTGGTGCAACATACGATGAGTTGTTACACAATATGACCTCCCTCCCGTTACTTCACACATGACATCAATCGGCGAAGAATCTGATGGAACCAAGCCCGTTTCACGTTCTCCTGCTGCGGGCTGGCCAGTCATCCTGAGGACTAATCCAAATAATCTTTGATCCCATCTGAATGGTTCTCGAGTTAGCTCATGCCCAGGACTGCTTCCTTGCATTTTCAACTGAAAACATACAAAGTTTTCAAATTTGATAGACCCAGCCAATTCAAAGAATCAATGTCATTTCCCCGAATTTTGTCTAGTTTCTTACCTCGTCTTGCACGCCTGAGTTGGATGACATTAATAGTTCTTACATATAAACAATGAAAACAGCCTGGTGGAAGCAAAATAATTTCCAGTATTATAATTTGCGACAGATCTTTATTGCCCTAATTGTACAATTGCATTTTTCATTCATCCTCACCATCATCATCATAAAAGCAGTAAAACTATGGTATGGTGAAAGTGCACACAAAGATAAGAAGATAACTACTGGAGACAAATAATCAACTTGATCCTACCAATGAAATGACATACCTACTTAGATGGGTGCGCATAGGTATAATATTTTCCATTTATGCAGAGATACTTGCTGAGAACAGCACCCAGTCATCGTAGCAAGCATGCCAAGTCAACATTATTAATAAAAGTTTTCAAAATTTCATTTAGAATTTTTGTTGCAGGCTAATCAACTACTGTGTATTCATGTTAATTCTTATTCGTTCAAGCCGCATTTAATGCAACTGAAACGTAAAACCATAAAAATGTTATGCATACTACGTATAAAATGTCGACAATTAAATACTTAATCATTCTCATTAGAAAACAATAAAAGCCTAAGACAATATGAGACATAACCATAATATTATATAAGTGATGATGATGAATGCATATGGTTCATATCATAGAAAATAAAATGTAAAAATTGCTGCGACAGTCTACGCACACGATTCTTTCACTGCCTCGTGCTACAGTTTCAGCGGAAAGTAAACAACTCACCTTTACAAACGTTTCTACTGCACTTTTAGCGACATCAAGTAGCGTGGGACGTCCACCTAGGAAAACCCTTTGGTTCATAGAAGCGGACGTATCCAAAAGAAAAACAATGATGGTCATCCTGGTACCTGTTTCTCCTCAGTGTATGCCTTTGTATGTAATTTTATTACTTAATACAATAAAGTTATATGATTTTTCTGGAATCCGTGTTGCTAATTGGGAACATTCTGACTCGTCTTCACACATCAGCGACAGCGGCACACTTTCTCCACAAAAAATTTCTTTGAAACTTTTCTTCAATCGTAAATATTTCCTACAAAACAGACCAAAAGCAAAAAAAAACTTATAAATACCTATTGGCAAAGCCGATTCCCAATTTCCATCATATCGGCTCAGTGCATCTTACAGAACAACAATGCCATCACTTGATCGAAAGCATTTTATCAGCAGCACCAGCTCTACTGTGATAAACCCTCTGGTGTGGTGGTAGTAGTATTGTTGCGTCCATAATAATAATGATAATAATAATAATAGTATGCGTTACAATTTAATATTACTTCAAAAAGAACTTCTCCTTGTCTTATGTACATGAAAAACAATTTATTGCTGTGCTTCATGATTTTTTTAAAAGCTGAAAACAAGTCAAAGCAACAGTGAACTACATCTCTTCTCACTCCAACTCCATCCCAATGATAATATTAAAGGAATTGAAAAAGTTAAGTGAAACAACACGGCAGTCTGCACATTTTGCTTGCTGTAAATCCATTCTATCTCTGCGAGATGTTCTGCATATATGCAAACCCACATTTATTGTCTCGTTTTGCAGCATCAGCATTATCAGCGAGTACAGAGGATTTAGTGCTTATGCAATGCAATGTACGTAACGTACAGAAGTGTAACCGTTCCTGAAAAGAGCTAAAGGTATTAGCACAATTTCAGTGGCAGCAGTTAGCCACAGTGCTATGCCATGTCATAGCCAGTGCACAACTGCAGAACGCTCTTTTCAAGGAGTGGGCAAATATAACAATCTAAAGCTTATGCCATGTATCATGTCACACACGTACAACAGCCCAACAATATTTTTTAACTACGATGATATTGATGATGATGAAAATATTATACCTACTGAACTTACGAAGCGTACAAAATACAATGCGTTTCATTTCATTCTCAAATCTTCATCATAGGCAGCTCACATACAACTAACATAATTTTATATACACACAGGAAGAAAAGGACGTTACTTCTCTCTGCGGAGTTGATGTGGTGGTGGCGGTGGCCGTGTGCTTCTGATGATCGGATGCACTGTATATAATGCGCTGCTGCTGCTGTTGGCTGGTCACACAAACATTCCCAATAAGAAGTATAAAAACATTCAATTTCAATGCTAGTGGAGCGCTTATTATTACCACATAAATATACCACACTACATATTATGTACCACTCACATACATACGTAGAAGAGGCAAAAAATTACAAGTTAGGTTAGGTAGGTATGATGAGAAACAAATCCGAATTTTAATACCATTTTCTGATCATGTTTACACCAATTTTTTTTTTCATATATTTTTATACAAGCGCAATGAGAAAATTATGCAAGTGGAAAAGAGCTTTTTTAAAAAAATGATACTATTAATTGGAGTGCACAGGTATAACGTAAATTGAACTGAATGGATTTAGTGTTTTGCGCTGTTACACTTGTATTTAAGTGCAGTTTATGCATGTATAAAAATTATAAATGCAATATAAATAGTTAAATATTATTTGTTTGTTTGTACAGACCTTACTGCATACTATACAAGTATGTATGTATACAAGACCATTTTTACTACAGAATCTGTGGTACAGACAGACAGATATAATATCGTCAGAGAAGCACCACTGCTACCATCAGCCCAAGAAAGTCATAAATACTATATCCATGCATTTTTGTGAGAGTATTTACACGTACAACGGTGATTCTATTCTCGTGAAGTCGTAACTGGTAAAATGGTAACTTCAGAGCAGAGGAAAAACAAAGTAAAAATGAAATTCAGCGTTTCACTCGTCAAAAGATATATTGTTAGCACGAAGCCCGTCATAATATTATTTTTACATGCGAATTCGTGTCTGTAGAATTCTAACTATCTACTCACATAATAATAATACCGACAGCAACCTTTTTATGCCCCAATATCTAACTAACTAAACGAAACCCCTTTTGCCACTATTACTCTTTTCCTCTGATCGTAATTGCTCGTGTAGCTCTAACAGAAAACTCGTAGCATTGCGAGCAACAACACCACACAGGTCGGCAAAGGGCCGTGTAGCTTTAAGCGTAAAACGCTAGTAGTATATAAGTCTAATGCTTGTGCAAAAGTCAACGAATATCCCAATAATATAATACCTTGCAATGCAAGTTCTTCTTGCATGCATGGAGAAAAGAAGAGCTGAAACTAAAACGTTCCTTTGTTGTTCAAGCTGAAGCGACACGACAATTCCGACTCCAACCAGTACATTGAGCATTGGAAAACCACATCTGCACTTGCACTAACAGTACGGCAAATGGGAAATAAGTAGGTGTCGATGTGCATAGGCATGCATACAAAGAAAAAAAAATTCTGCTTAGAACAAAAAAAAAGACTTTGCATATGGCATATATTTAAGCTACACGTTCCATACGATGCTTCTGAATGATGCTGATAACCGTCCGTAACCGTACAACGCAACAAATATGTAATAGTAATACAAGCAGAAAAAAACACTTACCTACAACTATGCCGATCAAGGAATCCAATACGGCTGATGTTGATTACTTATTCAGTCAGTAGCTACATCCCAGTTATCCCAACAATGGTGCACAAAATAGTATGGAGACGACCGTTTGCTCGAAAAAGGATGTACTACAACCAAGTTAGCGAGAATATAGGTATTTGAATTGAATTCAATATGTAGCAGTAGTAGCCCCACAAACAACAACGCTACTCTCTGTGCTACGGAATAAGTACGGGGATCGTCAACGATGAATCCTTTCAGTATAATAACGAGAAAAATACTTACAAAAGTTTGCTAGGGTCGACTACATGATATAGCTAGCTAGTTACCTAGAAAAGTTATATCTCTACCACGTATTGGTGTGAAAAGAAAGGAACCTACGTATATAAAGTATAATATTGAAACGTAATACTTGTTTTTTTCGTTCAACCACGAACTTATAAGAAGGATGTGTATCTCCTGTTTCCAAGATAGGCCGTTGTATACTGTATCTTCCTAAGAGGAGCGACGTGAACTTAGCTCCGTCCGGGTCTGATGTGAAACGAGCAATGAAGTTGGTCGACCGGGGGCTGCGACTCTTTAATGTTTCGACTTGCTTCTTTTCAATACTAATTCTCTCATCTTTGTAAGTCTGCAATGTAAAAAAATATAAAAAACACACATCTAGTAACTTATCTTGCAGGTACATACATAGATACTGTACTGTCAAACTATACTACTCGTCATATATGGCATCCTATATATTATCCTTACCAACTACTCCCTTGATATGGTATAAATTTTCTTAGATCTTTACACTTAAAAACAGTATATGTTTAGTTGAAAAATGAATTACAATTACATGTGCATACATTTATTTTTATATACCTATAATATGTACACATATTAGTTTTTAAAAAATTATATATATCATGTACCTAGTCCAACTTTACACTTATATGCATAGAAGTACATACCTACATTAACACGAACTTTACAAGCATTTGCTTGTGTATTTATACCAATATAGCATTTTTTTAATAAAAAAGCGAAAGGGAAGAACGTAGTCAGAAAAATTGACGGCACATGCAATATGCATACAGTTATACAGCTTGAGTTTAATAATGTTCGTCGAACCGATGTGAAAATGTGTGGTGGTTGGTGGCTGGCAAAGTTTACGTATGAAGGCTACTGTAAAGGAGTTTTATTTATGTATAATTTATAAATATTAAGCAATAAAAGTACATCACATCAGCTCCAACAAAGAATCTTCGTTCGATTTACCAAACTTCACTCTGAGTGAACATTTTTTCGCTATATACTTATGATGATCGTCGTCATGAATGATGTTGATATTGATGATACAAGACGAAGGTTCTTATTGTGGAATGAAACCAGTCTAAAAAAGCAAAATCCTCCTAGATATTCGTTGAAACAAGAAATCATACATATTTACAACATGATGCACACACATAAAATACACAAGTACACACACAAACAAGTAAGGAACACACACCTAAATGTGTGAAAAAAGCAACCCAAAAAGCTAAAGAATGGTCCAATCCAGAGCGACAATCAAGGGAAAGAAGCTGATTGGCAAAGCAATGAAGAAATGTTGCATTTCCCATGCTAACGCGCAATCCACCAAATGTCTTGATTTCCTATATACCGACAATTCACAAACCCACACAACAACTGCAAACTAGAAGAAGTCGGAGCCGGAATAATGTTCAATGTTGGAGTAGTTGGCAGTTTATAATTCCTCCAACTTTCTTCTTCCTAGTTCTGCTAAGCGAACAACTAGATCAAGTAAAGAGGAGAATAATTTTCACCTCATATTCCCATTGCCTGTCTCCCATGCACGATCATGTAAGAAAATTACTGACAAACTTACCTTGTGTACCAAACTGGACTAGATTGAATACTAGCAAACAGTTCCAGTGATATACAAACGCACAGTTGAGCTACTGCTGTCAACGTCAACCTCGTCAACTGATATTATTACTATAAAGAACGGTAAACAAATTTTTTTCTACGTCAAAAGTCTAAATTATTGTCAAACAAAAACAAAACATTGTAATAACAAGGAAATAAAACGGATTATTATCTGTGTATACCTTGACCTGCCAGTTTTCAGCTGTTGGTTGTAATAGGTTTTTTTTTCCTTGATGGCGTTGTGATGTGTGAAACTGGAAAATTAAAAAAAAAAAATTCTGCAAAATATTATTTACCCAATCCCTAACTCACTACTGCATATACCGAGTACCGACCGAAAAACTGACTACTAC
>JAHZMZ010002226.1:0-11234 GCA_027743805.1 Lepidocyrtoides sp. E14 | reverse complement strand
TGCATTGCCGATTTGCATTTTGCATAATATGATCAAGAGTTTTAGTTTTATTGTGTGTAGTAAAAGACGAATTGTGAATGAAAAAAGAGAAAAAAATAAGCAGTTTCATTCAATTCAATTGAAGACAATTTTTTACAGCTTTGGGTCGATGCATCATTACACATACATGAATACCGATTTTATAATTTATTAAGGCGCATCATACTACATTTTTTTATTTTTTGTGTTGATGATGGGCTAACTAACGCAAATATTCGTATGGGCAAGTCAATGAAAAAAATCATCATCTTGGCATTAAAATTAAAGTTACCGTAGTCACAGGCACAACTGACAGAAGAAGAATGAATCACTTAATTCAGTCACTCTGCTCTACTATTGCGACTTGCTGCGAGTCACTACGTTGTCCGTCGTAATAACAATAAATGTTATTATGATAAAACTATTCCATGCATCCATAATGATGAACGAGGTAACTACAACTATAAGGTGAGCTTCTTCTCATAATTATTGTCATTGTATTACAGTATTCTATAAAAAGATTCCTGATTATGTGATAAAGAGTTTTCAGCTCTCAAGTATTAAAATGTCGTTACAAGAGTTGTAAAAATACTTGTGATTTTATCAGTATCAGCATACCCCATTTTCATTCTGCTACTTGGAGCTGTAGAAAAGTTTCAAGTAGCCACAATTCGTCCAAATATCTAAGGAGAGTCAAATCTATTTAATGAATATCAAGCATGCTCATTGAGAATTTGAAATCTTCATTCAATATCATTGGAATTTCTTCATTTTCTGCGCAGTATGTGATGTTTATTATTATAATTCGGACACTTTGTAGTTGCACATATAACTGCTACTGACTGCAGAGAACGTAAATCGTATTTAATGATAATTTTTCAGCTCGTTCAAAATCCAGTTTTGCAATACTGCGCAATGTCTTAATCGTAATACACTGAATCTGAATAATATAATGACATCATCTTACGTATAATGCTCATTATGGTGCTGAAACATCCATAGAGATTTGCACTTTACCAGCCACTTTTATATCCTTCCTTTTTATTCATGTCATTGCAAATTGCATTCTTGCGTTGTTGTTGCAAAACACACATAAAACGATGATGATTGAAAAAAATTAACGGACAAGTTGCCTTTTGTTGTGCGGCTTTGTATTATAATATATACTAAAAGAAGTCACCATAACAAGATATGCCTAGAGATATGTAACATTTTACCATTAATATAAAAAAAGGTGCACATTCCATCCACACGACTGTCAAACTTCAATCTCGCGTTTGTCTAAATTCTGACCACCGCGCACGTAAGGAAGGATATGTGTCGAAAATAGGCACTATTATTTTACTATTGTTGTGTTCAATTTAGTTTGTCACCAAATCAGTATCGTCTTCACTCTCATCGTCAGTTCGTCAGCTTTTTTTTATTGTCATCGTAGTCATCATCGTTTGCCGTTGACAGTTCAGACAATTATGACACACTGAATGTATTGGCAAGGTATGAAAGTTTATTATTAAATGATCATTAAAAGCACAAAAATAAAACGGTACATAAGGGGATAATTTTGTATTATGCACAAGTACTTACAATAGTGTGTCATCGTGCTATGTGGGTGTTCGTTCATTGTCTGTCGCATCAATGCACCTGCCAAGTAACGACACAAGCTTGATTGTCAATTTGCCTAATCCAATTTGTAAATCCATACAAACTATACAAATTTTGTTGTCCGATATGTCATAACTGCATGATAATTATTTTTACTGGTGTTTTTATGTTCGTATACAATGCAATATTTCTTACCTGATTTTTTTTCTTTTAGTGGAAAATGCAAATGTTTATTTCACTACTGAAAGAATCCCCACTAATTATTAGCACATGTTCCCTTCTTCGGCTTATCGTCTTCATCAAGACTTCATGGGATAGATTTTGATGATGACACTGATTAGCTTTTAAGCAAATAAAGCAGCGGTGGGCTGACCACCTTTCTGGTATCTTTGGATTAGTGATTTCTTGAAATTTAGACAAAAAAATGTATGACAAGTATTTCTTTTTTAACTAAAATTTCCATAAAAGTGAGCATTGTCATCATTTCTGATTTATTTTATAGCTTATGTAATAGCATGCTGAATGGCTAGAATCATCATCATTTTAAATGAAAATGACGGGGTATTGTGAGCCAACGTCCACTACACAGAGAAACTAATGATCTTGTTTGCCCAGTACTACTGCAATAATAAGTAATCATATTTATTACCAGCTGGATGTCATTTCGAATCTGAGACACGCGGCACAATCAAGTAAGAATGTCATAAGGTCCTAGGCACTTTCTATCAGTCATTCAACCTGCTGTGTACCGATATTGTTACCTTAGAATTATGGTGTATGCAGCAGAAGTGATTAGTAGGATTATATTAGTCAAGTGGACAAGTGCAATGTGTGATTTTCAATTGCCTATTATTAATTATACTTGCTACTTAAAAATTCAAAAATTTAACGACAGCGTAATGTAGAAATTAGTGAAATATTTACACTTGAGAAATTTTAATGAAATTCTACGAAAATATACATGTATTGCTCAAAATTTGTCTCCTTACAAAAGAAATTAAGATATTTGCTTGAAAAGCTAATCAAGTTTTTTAAAAATGAAACCTCCTTTATGACATCGTAATACAATATACAGAAAAATAACTTTGTTGGCTTTCAACTCATTTAATATTCACTTAAGATTGTCAATATGTGAGCACATATTATGTATGTATATGTCATAGTAGCCTATATAGTAGTAGCCTCTTTTTCGCCCACCGCTGGTTCAAAATTACCAATAAATGTCTCACTAGAAGTTTTGCAAAAAAATGTATCTGAATACAAAAAAAACGGTGTACTGAACAATAATAAGTAAATACAATGCAATATGCAAATTTGTTTTTAAAAAAACATTTATAAAAGTCAAGCATGAATAAATGTTACATGAGCAATGAGCAGTACTCATTTGTAATTATTATTTTTATGCTAATAGGAAATATCTATCATATGCACCCTTTAAAACATTTTAGATTTTTTACACTGCATACAGTTTGCTTGCTTGCATGCAACTTCAAATGATAATGACTTTAAATTGTGTTACATTGTTGATAACATTTAATACAAGTAGTTGCTACTCCTAAAAGGATGGTAGTGGTAATGACCACCAAGGAGCAAAAAAATGCACAAACACTTGACCACAACCAGCACAATAACATCTGCATATTATGTGCAAGAATTATTATTGTAGTAATGTATAATGCGAACAAATTCTACTGACCAGTTAAAAACATGCAAAATTCCTCAATAGTTGCTAAAGTCAAGTGGATAATAATGGATGTGTTATTACTCTCATTACTTATTTATTAATATTTTGATATAGTGATATAAATCACTAAAAAATATTGACCACGGTTCACTTTCAATGTTGCACTGTTCATCATAACGAACTAAATCGTAAATCATTCCAAAAATTTAAATGTTGACATTCTCAAACGCTACTTTTGATTACATTTTTAACTAAGCATCTTTTAACGGTAAATTTTAATTATACTAAAATACACTAATATTAGCACACAACTAATATTATACTTGAGTTTTATATTACGTGTAAATGGATGTTTAAATTTTTTATATGGAATACGATATGATTGTAAATTCAAAATATACTATACTTTAGACAATTTTATAGTTTGTAGGCATACACTAATTGTACAATTAACGCTTTTATACTTTTTTGGGTACATCCATTGAAGTAAATGTGTATACATTATATCAAATACAAATACTGCTGCATTGTAATAATAACAAAGTCGGAAAAAATGTCAAAAGGTTAAAAGTCAGCATAGAGATAAATGTGTTTTGTGTAACTATGCCGTAGCAACACAAACTAGATTTTTCTTCATTTAGCAAGCCAATTAGATTGAAATACATATTTCACTCATTTCATAGGCAAGCTATAGGCTAAAATATTGCCAAAAATGTCCTGATGATTTCTCTCTCTCTCTACTACACTATTGCTGGCCAATACTCGGCTAATAAATCAACAACGGAAAAGGACAGGAGGACAGGTCACTTGAGCAGAAATCTCCTTTTTTAGTTTTGTCGACCATCTATGATTGCACATTGGTACTTATTTGTAAAATATTATAAGCCCTGAAGAAACGAAGAGAGAGAGAGAAAGAATCATAATGATATTTATTTTAAGGGGTTTAAGGGCAAAAGTTACCTTGCATTGTTTGTTTTATATTTGGTGGAGGCTTTTTGGATTTTTTGGCACCGTCACATTTAATTCATTTTGAGTAAGTAAGTATGTAGGTACACACGTGTTTTGCCGGCGTGGTGGTAGTATTATCATTATCATCATCATGCTCATCAAAATAATCATGATATGATCATCATCTTTGCGCTTAAGTATCCTATCATATCAAAACGAATAAGTAAAAACTATATTATTATTTTTTATTTTATTATTATTTGGTTACAATTTTAAGATGTAAAATAGAAAGGGTCAGTCAGTCATCATCGTTTTAAAGCAGTTAGTCGTGTCTTGTGGTGGTACTGGGGACGTGCACTGCTTCAGGGGCTAACAGGAAAGGACCAAAAGACCCCAAAAACAGAAGATTATTATGTCATGTTGAACATAATATATTGGCATATCATCGTGAGGTGATGTCTTGTAGCTAGTTGATCTCCACTTCTTCTTCTTCTTCTCCTTCTTCTTCACGGCTTTCTACTGTGAATTAAATCAAATAAGCTAAAATAATAATTTTCAATACTTACTGTTGTATAAGCATCGTGACAATTTTCAGAGGATAATGAATAAAGTTGGCCAAAATAGATTTCTTCAAGAAAAAACAAATGCTATGTAATACCTATTTGTGATTTTACATTTTCACTAGCTTCTTTTGATAATAATGAGAATTGAGCAGATAATGATGGAGACGACAGGAATGGCATGACCCATCAAACAAATGGGTGTAAATTGGCCGGTCTTTAGACTTGAACTGAATAGAAACAACATGAAAAGAGGCGTGATGATAAAAAAGGAATGCAAAGCATTGATGATGCTTTATGCAAATAAATCTGGCAAACAGGATATAGAGAACATGCGGGAGATACATAAATTAAAAATGTCCCCCATAAGCCCTTAAAAAGGAGTCTCGTAGTGCTGCAAAAATAAGAAAACAAAGTACTCATGACGAGACGACTAAATTGATCCGCATACAATAGTTAATTATGTAGGTGTCGTTTATTATAAAATATACCCATGCATGTAAGTTAAGGTCATCATTATATTTAAAATATTTTCAATCAGTGATAATAAGTTAATTAAACTAAAAACCGATTTAGACTTAGAATTTAGCTGTGAGAAAATTTTTATTCGTAAAATGAGCACAGGAATGGGAACTCGAAACGAAACTATTTCCGAATAATTGGGCTACACAAGAAAGCCAGACGGAGACACGGTCTGCATAGACAAAGATAATAAGCTAAAAACATCTTGCACGCAATATGCAAGTCGTTTCATTGGTTTCATAAAGTATGTACTAGTCAAAATTATTGGAAATTGTAGAAGGATATAGACATATTGATGTGGGTAGTAGCAAAATAGAATGAGAGAAATAGCTTTTTCGATTAAATACATGTTTTGGCGATAGTAAAAATTTATAAGACAGGTAGGCAACTGAGCCGACAGTAGAATCATCTTTTGGTTAATGATAATACAATGAGATATTTATGATACATTTGATCTTGAGCATGATAGATACGTCTTTTTTTTGTAAGTATTTGTGCATGGAGGTATAGCAATAATGATTGACTAGCAAACAAGCACCAACGAACCTCATCACCCTTATGCTTTGTTAGTTTGCCTTTATGAGACAGAATTTGTTGGAATTTTAATAAAAATGGAGTCTAAAAAAATTGGGTAAAAAACATGACATTCTTCTATTAACTTGCTGAAGAACATTGATTGTGACAGAAGAGGTTAATTATAAAACTGCTAGAATTGCCTGCGTAACTCAAGTTCATTTTATTCTTTCTGGTTGATTAATAAAGATTTCTGTTGGTCCCCTTCACCTGATCATGATATAAAAATGGTAAACCACTGGCAAAATCCACATGATTACTAAGCCGAGATAATGTTGATCAAAGAAGAAATCTATTACAACTGTAGCGGCAGCGGCACAATTGTATAATTAGTGATAATTGATAATGAATGAATAATTTGCGACATTGAATATTCAGACGAATTCAATTGTGTATAGTTGGATAACTGTGTAAGAGGGAAAGCATTGCATTGTTTTTAGCTCCCCGTTTGGCGAATCTATCTCAGGTAGAGGTGGAGTCTAATGTCTAGAGACGAAGAAAATATGCACTAAAAACATGAAAAATAAGTATGCAATTATGCACCATAAACATGCGAAATATGCGCTTAAATATGCATCAAAAAGTCGCCTTAATTAAAGTTGTGTAAGAGGGAAAGCATTGCATTGTTTTTAGCTCCCCGTTTGGCGAATCTATCTCAGGTAGAGGTGGAGTCTAATGTCATTTTATAACCATGAACAAAGTACCGACCGACCCCTAAATTTTCTTGCTGAGCTGAGCATACTACAACTGTAGTATGTAGATGTTTACTATGGCACCACCAGCATTAATAGTTCACATTAAATTTGTATTGGTATTATTTTGACACTTTTTTTCTTATCAGAGCAATTACAATAATGACCTTCCTTTATCCTGTTGTGCGATACTGATATTATACTGATTGTTACTATTATTGCGACTGAAAATGCATAGAATGTAATTTTGTTTTTACTGTGCAGTAAAACAGCACACAGCCGATCATAACATTATTGCTTCTTACGTAATTTTTAATAGGATCATACATTTTTGTGCGCATGACAAACAGGCAATAAAAAGGGTAAATAGTTTATCGCATTATGGCAATCAAAAAGGATTTTAAAATATAAAGCAATAAATTTGAAAACTGCTCTTACGTTGTTGCTCAGTGTGCCAAAGATGCTGAGCTTTCGAGAAGAGAATGAATTTAATTTTCAGTTTTTAATCCCTCTGCTGTATAGAAAATAATGACACCACATGTTTGATAAATAGACAGGAATGAAAAAGTTAATGCATGTGAAATTGTGAAGCACAAGAGAATGGTCACTTACTTCATTCGCATTCATCATCACAATTTTCTGCAAAATAGAGATTAAGATTATTACGTCCTAAGTAAGCATTGTACAGATATGCATTATTTTTTCAAGATTGAAGTTAATTGACCATTTAAGCTTTTATACTAACTGAGATGGAAATTACCAGTTTAAAATGTCAGATTCTCGAAATGATACGGATATTTTTGAGTCATCATAATCAAAATACGAAGAGGAGACTGCTTTTGGTAGTTATAATAACAATGATATAATATTATTGGATGTTGGCTCACGATTTCCCATAAGACTGTCATTTTGCCTTAAGAAGAAAATTGGATTTTTGGCTTGGTAAGCCTCAAGCCCTGAGAGCTTTTCAGAAAATAGCGAAGCAGTTCAAGTCCAAAAAATAATTCAAAATTAAATTAAGCAAAAAACAAATAAAGAGACCGTAGAAATTAAGTGCTTGGTTAGATAAGCTGAAATTTGGCAGAGATGAGGAAAGCGTATAGTGTAAAGTAAAAGGCGCTTTAAAACGTAAATAAATGTTGACAATTTGACAACCAAAAGTATGAAATATAATACTAATAATGGTAAAATAAGGTCAAAAGGTGTACAATTGTCAGTGAAATTTCTTCATTTGAAAAAAAAATCATCCATTTGTTAGCTAACAAGCCACATAATTATATTATTATTAGAAAGAACACATCGTGTGCAGTCCTTCTCAGTCACTCAGCCAAGTTGAGTTATTTCTATGTCTGGATAATAGCAAGGAGGTACTGTTGTACTTGGATAGTGACTTTCTTAAAGTAATTTAAGCATTCTTTTTGCAACTCCATCTCGTATAGTCTTACATTATGTTTTTCAACGAGACTATAGACTTTCAAAATTTCATTTGTTTGCTCAAACACAGAGATTTTCCCAGAAATTTCGTTTACAACTAGTTATTTGTACCATTATAGCATTGGCCATCATTGTATAAAATCTTTTCAAACGGACTGTTTTTCCTTCCTCGTTCTAGGCTCAATATTAATCTTGTCTTACTGATTTGTCATCATAAGTATGACGTAAAATTTTGTGATGCCATAATGTCATAGTCATTGGAATGAACCAAATAAACTAAAAGAAGATTTTTTTGTCAAGAGGAAGTAAAGAGTGTAGCTCGTTGAAATCACTAGAAACTGACATGTCATAACCAGTAAAAACATAATAGCGCAGAAGATCCTTATCCTGCCTCAGCTCGGATCACAAAACCGCATCTGCATTTTTTTCTTTAGCAATTTAGGCATGATTCTACAAAATGAATTATGAATACCTTGACGCAAGAGCAAGGACTTGCATAATCCTTAACAGTCAAATCTCAGCTATTTAAAAAAAAAACGTTCAATTCAACTGCTAATAACTTGACAAGTTTCAACAAAGAAATCTCTAGTTTCATTTACATTCACGTGGTGAGTTTTTGTAAGTTGAAAGAATTCATGACATTCTTCCGTCATTATTCTCGTGACTCCTGACCTGGTTCACTGGGTTCTTCAGTGGGTAGTACTGGGTCCTTAGACATGTACCTATAACGCACCCTAGCACACACCACATGCCTTCTTCACGGAAAACCAAAAAATAAAAATAAAGAAAATCAAAAGTTGATTTTTATTATTCTGGGAAAATATACCTACAGGCTATAAGATTCAAGCATGACCTATGCCTATTTTTATTTCTTGTGTGCGTACATAAATAGGCATGTTACCATTATATTTCGTGAATGCATAAAATGTCAAATTATAGCAAAGTGTTATTTCTCAGTGCGAAAAGTTGAAATTATTATTTTTTTTACAATATGTATATATATACATACGTACATAACGACGACAGCTCATGGAAAATGGAATTATTAAAGCATGATGCTATTAAATTCAAAGCGTGAATACCATTATTCAGTGAAACATGTTCGTCGGATTGTGCGTGAAGTCGTGAAAAAATAAGTATATGTGAGCACGTTAGCCTTTCCTCATTTGAATTTTCATAACGGAATAAATACTTCTAAACAATAGTTTTATTGTAATATAACCTGGCTGCTATAAAATGAGGATGATTACTACTTTAACGGCGACGATGGTGGTGAGACTGATATGCTATAAATGATCTCTTAAATAAAGAATCTATAAAGAAAGGGATGCACGAAGTGAGATTCCAAGGATGATAGGATATACACCATAAAGATTAGTCTATTCAGACAATTTGCAATGTTAGCCCTCATCGGTCATTTCTCTGTGAGTACTCTATTGAGATAATTTTAGGGCGCTGTTGTGAGAAGCTTTTTCACGATTTTCATAATTTCACACGCACAGAATAATAATAATGCTCCATCATAAATTTTTAAAAGACTTGCATTTTGTTGCGTGCATTTATGTCAGCATTCAAAATGCACAAAAGTATTTTTATAGCCCCCGCAAGTCTATCTATACCATTAATACAATCAAAGCATTATATAGAATGACCATAAGATAAAAAAAAATGTGATACCTGTTACCCTTATCAATCATATAATATGCCACAATGCGATGAAAATGAATGTCCAACATGAAGATAATCAATTAAGTAATCCTATAAATAACTTGACCGCAACCCTGTCACCAGCAGTTTAAGGTACAATAGCGTCAAAACTTTTAGTAGCTCATAGTCGAGACGCAATTAATAATTGCTTTTAAGGCAAGATGCTATAAACTAAATACTTAAACTGCTTAGCAATCGCAAATACTTATTACCATCTAACGGGAAAATCAATATAATAATAGGGCAAAGCTGTAAAAGTAGGCATTTTTTAAAGCTGATCGTGCATGCCTGCCACAATGATATGCAGTGTGAAGTGAAATGTTGTGATGCATTTATGATTATGATGATGATTATTAAAAGGCAAATGATGCGCTTAACGCTGAAAAAACGTTCCTTTTTTAGATGCAGATGCATTAACTTTAGCATATTATGACCTCAGAACAAAATTTCAACTCTTTGCGTTCAGTTGAATCCTGAGCCCCACGCATTCTTAGAATGGAAAAGTGGAAGCACGAACTCAATGTTAGCAAAGTTGTAATTTTTTATTGTTTTATTACTTTGCAGTCAAGTGGAAGCAGGATAAGGATGGTTATGTAACGTTTGAACTTGATGAGTCTCTTCTCCTTATGTCTTATTCTACTATTTTATTCAAAGTAAAAAAAAAACTCAGATGCCATGTCAGTCGGTCGATTGGCCTTTATAATAAAATATATAGTTGCCACTTTTGTCACTTTCTTGATCCTTGCCTAAAAGCATTTGTTGAGTTTATAACTTATTCAGTCCGTTTCTGACTGATGACGGACACAAGACACATGACCACCCAGAACGAAATATAAAAAACAAGAAATTTTATTGCTACCTAATAAATAGTAACTAGTAGCATCCACATTTTAACACACATAATATACATATTCCCTTGTGTCAGGTAGATAACTAGAACTATGATATTTGCTACCATTTTAATTTATTATTTTTCAAGGAGAAAAGTAAGAATGTAGCAGTTACAAATATTGAAAACAATATTCAGTAAAATGTTTTTGATAAAGCAGTAAAGTTTCGACACAACTGCTTTCAAAAATGGCCTACAGGCATAAGCATTTTCGTTGGATAACATTATATTATACAATTAATGAGCATGTAATGTACATTTATTACGCATGACATTAAAAAAAACGTTTTAATTCAGCTTTTGTGCTGATGATATGATGTCCGATCACCGGCGGGTATAGAAGCATAATATTTTTGTCCAATTCCGTAAAACAAGCGTGTAAAACAATCTTAATTGTTATATGCCATTCCTGACAGGTATTGCGTAACATGAGCTCGCATCCAGTATGCCATATAAGTAGGTAAATAAGTAGTTAAGGTATGATGACAATCATCTGTATCATATCAAGTATCACATTAAGAAATATGCAGATGAGCTTCTTTGTTAAAATAATCTTTTTGTTACCCACGTTGAGTTATTAAACAACATTATCTAATGCGTAATAG
>JAHZMZ010002225.1:0-13246 GCA_027743805.1 Lepidocyrtoides sp. E14 | reverse complement strand
AACGACACCACAAAGTATGTACTAAAATTAATATGTGGAAGAAGAACCAAAGCCGGTCCGAGAAAAGGGGATGTGCTTATTAGGCTGTCTTGCTGACATATTATACTACATTCTGAGCTTGATTATAGCCAATGTATGTGTATGTACAGGAAATAACATTATTGTGTGCACTTTGAAAGTTCAGCATGTAAATAAATATATTTGAGTAGATGGAAAATATTTGTCTACCAACACTTTTCTCACTCTTATTCCACAGCCATTCTGGAAAACTGTTTCGGAAAGTTATATAATTTTAGCACGATTTCAAGCTTAATGTATTTCCGGTGCACAGATTACAGGTTATCATTATCAATACTGTAACTTGTACAAATATATAGAGTGACAAACGACACACGTCTTCTCATGTAAAAGCTTGGTAATAATGATGTGTAATTTCATGACATTTCGACATCCCGGATCACGGACACAATGGAAACCTGCCGTATACAATGAACATTACAACATTTAGTTTGACAATGTTGGTATTTAGAAATCCAAAAAAACAAGTAGTCACGACCTCATTCTTGCCACCTTTACTCGACATTTTCTCAGAACCAACCCCGACAATGTTGTTAGTATTTTATTATAAATGTACCCACGTTAATTTCCGATCCATCCGGCTGTCAGTTGGTATAAATCTTTGAAAAACAATGCTTATGTCTTGTCAATTTTGCAGCAAGTGATATAAAAAGAATAAACGCACATATGTACATACAGCGATTCTCATTATCACCGAAATACACCACTTTTTCCATATTATTGGAGGCGGACTTGAAATAATTGAGGTCACAGGAAATTACAAGAGAACATGGTAGTATTATTGATTACATTTATACAGATGAATGCTACACAATAACGTTATCAAGGAATTATGAAAATGCACTCCCGTTTATCTTTGTTTAACCACGCCAAGCTCAGGTTTCCATTATGTTACGCTGTTTACATTCATAAACTACATTTTGAGAAAGTGCACGTAACACTCTTTACTTTTAACGAGAATCCATTTCTCTGAAGAAAGCTAATAAACATGACTGTCGGTATAACCACATGTCTACTTACTGACGTTGAATAGGAAGCGATGTTTTCTCCATCCTAGTTGCTAAAATGTCAGACAACCATTTCAGCAATGTAGTGAAAGTTTGGGAAGGTTACATTTAAATAAAACGGATGTCGATCACAGGGCGGTTACCATTACCATCATTTTCGTCAGCCAAACTAACTAAAACTTGCTTTTGCTTACTCATCATAATTCATAATGCATGGTTTCAAGACAGGAATTAGCCTATGGCAGTACATCATCAGCCCTTTCTCAATTTGAAAATGGAAAATATCATGCGCTCACTCACAGAGACTGGATGACATGCACCCACACACAAGTCTCTGCATCTACATTTACTTTTGCAGTCAGCCTTCAGTCAGCACCATCCCATCGTTGTCTACGATTTTATTTTGTCTTTGTCGTTATTTTTTTTACCGTACATTCAAATTTCTTTTCGTTCATGCTTTTACCAAAATGTGCTTAGAAAGAATAGTGATAATGGAAAACTGCTGAAAAAGTTAATGCTGGTTTGACACCAACAGCAGCACACACACACACATAATTTTACCCATCCATTTGGCTTTCAATAGAAAAAAAATCCATTTTGCTTTAGTCACGAATCAAATCAAGGTCGTCGATAATGATGACGAGGAGGATGTTTTGTACAGTGTGTAAAGCCCTTTTTTGTATAATTCTTTTTTGGGTAAGGCAAAATCCTGTGTTAATGTATGAAGGCAGTAGGCACTGGATAGAATGGCAGATTATCTTGCCTGACAGTATAAAAATCAGCCACAAGCTAAGAAATGCAAAGAAATACTTTATACAATACAAAAATTACGGCAAGCTCATCTAATATCTCAGACTGGTCCATCCATGCCACCACCGCTAACCATAATCATAATAATAATAATAATAAGTTGGCTTCCCATTCTCGACTGTAATCCAGGCCTTTTTCTTTCACTTTATGTACCTATGTAAATGATATAACATATTTTTTACAGCAATAACACAATGTCTACAACCAACTATCGTCATCACAAGAAAAGCGATACAAAAAAAGATGAGAGTATAAGGATGAGGGTGAAAAGCGGAGAAAGTGAAAAGAGATCGATGAGATTTCTTATAAGCTGACGTGTAGCAGAAACCTGCTGATTTTCTTTCCAACTCTCAGTTGCCCCATAATAAATAATGGGAAAGTTGGAAAGAAGCAAAGATATATGCTAGAGTTTATGGTTTTAGCTCTCGCGATTTCTCTATTTTTTTGCTCGAGAGAAAGCTGCTCACTTACTTGCTCATCTTTCACTGGCTGGGTATGTATTTGGTATGAATTATATCAATGACTATATAAAGAACGGTGATAACGATAATAGGCAGAGCTCCCTCCCAGTTTGGTCTTTACTTTATTTTCTTCTGATACCACAAAAAATGAGTATCTATGCATCATCACACACTGTGCTAAAAGAAAGGTGGAGAGATGAAGATTAGACAAAAAGGTAAATCTCAGAAAAGACGAGTAACTACAGATATGCTCACCATATTATGTACGTTTAACTTTGGTATCTTATCGCACCCTTCAACCGCAGATACACGATTTACGGTTTACACGATCATTCGCATACGAAAATAGAGTTTGATTCCATTTCTTCCTTGGGGCATCTGTAGAAAATACATTATTATTTTTATTTTGCTCAGACTGTTTAGTATGAAAACGAAAGGGACATGAAGGAAAGGTTTTAATGAAATTGGAACATGGGGCATCGTGTAACGGTGGTTCATTCTGCACTAAGTTAGTGGTTAATACTGAATGTTTCCTTCATTCAAAAACATTTAGTTTACAAGGAATACAGTGCATTGTTTGCCGATTGGATGCGGTGTGAGGTGAAGCGAATCTTTTACGCTTGCTTTCATTACTTGAAATGCTTATACGTACAAAATATTGTTTTACAGTAAATTTATTTGAAGTTAGCATGTCTTGTTTACGCAAGCTGAAAGGGACATGAAGGAAAGGTTTTAATGAAATTGGAACATGGGGCATCGTGTAACGGTGGTTCATTCTGCACTAAGTTAGTGGTTAATGCTGAATGTTTCCTTCATTCAAAAACATTTAGTTTATTAGGAATACAGTGCATTGTTTGCCGATTGGATGCGGTGCGGTGTGAGGTGAAGCGAATCTTTTACGCTTGCTTTCATTACTTGAAATGCTTATACGTACAAAATATTGTTTTACAGTAAATTTATTTGAAGTTAGCATGTCTTGTTTACGCAAGCTCATTTTCATCCTGGGTTCAGTTCCAGTTCCATATAACATGCAACCAAAACTTTATATACTATGTGCAAGTTTGTTATACCAATATCTTCTGCCTCAATTTGAAGTAATAGCCTGGGAGCAGAAACTAGGCAGAATTTGCAATTTATATCCGTTTTGTACTTCGTCTTCATCTTTCCATTTGATAAACCAATATCTTCTCATTTTACAAGAACATTAATGTCTCCACTAAATATATACATGTGTAACATTTGCTCAGAATACAAAGTTCATTAGTTTGCTGCTATAAATGGCATTGCCACGCTCTCAAACTGAATAATGAATAAAACTGTATATTTAGATGTATTTGTATAGATCGAATCTACAATTCAAGAGAAATTAACAATTGGTAGATGGATTGATTTCACTAACAATATGCAATTACCGGTAGCTTAAAATAACATCAAAGGGAAAGCTGCACACTACTACTACGTTTATAATAATGCATAGCTTTTAGGTTTACCTAACTCATTTGTAAAGACGTCATTATTAGTGTCATTAGAACCCAGCAGCAGCATGGTTTTCTTCATTAAAAATATATCAAGAATTTACAAATCCTACCATCCATCAAAGTCATATATCATTGTCATTTCGTTTTTGCATCTGCTAAATAAAGTGGCTTTTAAAGTATTATTAAGCTTTGAATTTATTATCTTAAATACTTAAAAGCTAAGATTTCCCTTGCAAAATTCATTAGTGCATAATACTATAAACATGAAAATCCTTTCGTCAATATAAACTTTTGCTTTTGAATATTATACATTACAAGGCAAGATAATTTATTATCTTAAATACTTAAAAGCTAAGATTTCCCTTGCAAAATTCATTAGTGCATAATACTATAAACATGAAAATCCTTTCGTCAATATAAACTTTTGCTTTTGAATATACATTACAAGGCAAGACCACTTTTCTTTATTTTAAACAAGAAATTGGAACTACACGTGTTGCTTGCATTTTAAAGTTTTCTTGGAACTTGAATGCCTTCTGCAGCATAAAATATAACGGCACAAATTTAAATCCAAAATTTTAAGAATTGCAATTAAAAATTACCTTATGCAGCAGTAATAAAAGTAAAATTGAAACTCTATAATATTTTATATTTGTAAACGTGTAAGATGCAATAGCTAACGAAATTTGTCCCTACTTCAATATATTGTGTGTACATACGTACACGTATTCACTTTTTCTATGTGTTATAGATGTCAATATTGCCAATTGTCCGCCTTTCATCACTTTATTTATGTACTTTGAGCAATGTATGCAATTGCTTAGATGAAACGGGTTTATGGGTAGCTGTTTGTTCAAATTACATCATCCTTGCTGATAACAATCCTTTTTTATTGTATGCAAACAAATAAATATGTTTGTGTAAACAATATTTTTCATTTTGAAGGGTCAAGTTTCCCCGTTCGATGTCATAAAAGTTCGTTTGAATAGTAATATATCGTATGGCATGCTCACCGCATTTTTGATCGTTTATTTTCTACAGTTTGTTTTACAGCCAGTTCATACATAACTCAATGTGTTTTGTCATTGTCTCAATGTTTTTTAGGATGGATGCACTGAGGAACAAAGGACTGTTTTGGAACTGTTTTGGTTGTATGTTAATATTAATATTCGTTGACTAGAATGGCATGTTCTCACAATTACTGGGCAAAATTTATTCTATTATTTATTTTCCCCGTCGAACCATATAGAGCACACCTTAAACAAATAATACAGTACTTTGGATCTCAAACTCTGAATCCCCTAAAGCTAGTTTCATAAATATGCAAATAACAAAACAAAGTCAGTCCACCGACACACAAGTAAAGTAACTTTGCATGTTTACACTACGTGATGCATTGGGACTTGAAGCGCTAAAACATATTTCCACATCTACACTTTTCAGGGAAAGGGAGCACGTCCGAAGCCTGTCATTTTTAAAGCTGGTCCGGTACATGGAGTTATGCACTAAATATTGTGCATACTATATGTTTATATTCTTCCTCGCCTCAGCATCAAAAAGTTTCCAAATAACGATGATAATTTTGGTGCTTTACGGTCACGGTACAACATTTGAAAGTTGAATGCATTGCTATCTGGAAATACTGCGAATGTAGTTTTGTTACGAGCAAAGCTCTTTTGTTTTGCTCTAACCACACATCAAACAAAAGAAAAACTTTTACCTTTATCTGTAGATACCTATGCGCATTGAAAGATCCAAACCTAAATCCTTTCCCAGAAAAAGGATGATATATACAATTTTTGTGTCAAACCAAACATAAACATCCCAGAACATGTTCTCGGTTCTGTGAACCTTGATACTTTGTAAGAATAACAATGTGACACAAGGACACAGTATTTTGCTATCATATGATTCTATAATATTATGTCAAAATTTATGTCCAACTTTCCTTGAAATATGTGGAGAAAACTCGTGAGTACGAGATGTTAAAAATACATGTCTGCTACTTTTACCGTCTCACTCATCAAACACAAACCGGCAGATTTGTTCATGGTCTGTCTATTTCGTTCTGGTTCATAGAAAATATAAACAAAATTTGGGAGATTGTTTTATAAACTTTTCTCAATATTTCCAATTCTTAGGAAATAAAAGACCAGTTTCATTAAATAACTGCAGACCTTTGAAACGAAATGTTGGAAATGCTATGCATGCATAAATTATTATGTAGCAAGTTGTAAAATCGTTTTCTGTCACACTCCCAACAAGTGGTTACATGGCTCTGTTGTGAGTGAAAATAAACGTGAATTTGAATTTTTTTTTTCAGAACCAGAATGTCCTCCTACGTGGGATGGCTGGCAATGCTGGAATGCAACAAAAGCTGGAGAAATGGCAAAATCTTACTGTCCACACTACGTTTACTTTCTCACGGAACCACCAACTTGTTCCAGTAAGTTAAAGCTTTAATGAAGAGTATCGTGATTCTGTCTGAAGTGATGATAATGAATGATAAGTATAAGATGATGATAATGATAAGTCAAAGGTATTTTTGTTAATGCGTTTCACTTTCCCAGTTACACGATAAACTGTATTGTGAATTGGAAAAATAAATACAGGTAAATACTTCACATTTACAAAGACGTGTATATTTTGTGTATAAGTCGACCTACTTTTTCCTTGGGTCGACTGAGCGTTGACATTACTGTATTCAGTCCCTCACCATCTATGAAAATATTATTTCACTTATTTAGTTGGTCTGAGAAGTTAAAAAGGTAAGAGCTAGGGAGAAGCAAGGATAAAACCAATTAGGTAATTGAATAGTAGCTGTCTTTTTGCCTCCGGTGTGTAGTGAACACACGCACATCATGGACATAAATAGGCAGTCTATCTTGTAGTCAGTGAGTGCACACCATACAAGACATTAGTCATATTGCTGTTATAAAAATGTCATAAGCTAAAATACCTAATACCTAGTACAACAGAAAGGGTGCTGTTAGTTGTCAACAAGTTAGTTGTTTCATCATTTAAAATCAGTCAGATGAGGTATAATATGTAGACATACTTTCCTAGTCACTTTTCATTTGGTTCTTTATTACCTAGCCTGTTGATTTAATACACGGTCACCAATTCAATGAATGGCTCAAACAAGAGTATTATCATTACTATCAATCATTGACATGGCGGACATTTTAGTGAACAAACGGCTGTAACCATAACTTTGAAATTCACATTTGTACACCCGCAAAGCCATGAACGCAGAGTGGATTTATCTGATTTTACTCCGAAAAACTAGAGTGATGACTGGTGATGATGCACTCCAATAGCCAGATTGATGAAAGGAAACATGCAGAGCATGATAAGGTTTTAGAGGGCAGTATAGAATGAAGGCAGAAAATTCAGAGAATGTCAACAGTAAAGGCATGTATGGATGCATAATATAGGATATAAAATCATGAAAGCAAAACCAGATACACTGCCCGAGTGAGTAGTACCATTTGTTTTGCTTGGATGAAATGAAAAAGAAAGGTTCTAGTTCCAATGTATGCATTTTAGTTATTGTTTTTGAGAATTTTGGTTTGCAGAGACAAAGTATGCTAAAGGTTTGTTTGAACAAAAAAGGCAAAAGTTAAATTCTTAAAAAGCAAAGAATAAACAAAAATTGCAATAGTAGGAATAAAGTGAATTTATTCAGGGTGTAATTGGATTTGCATGAATGCTCAAATCGACTCGACCTCTCTTGATGATCCTTCCGTAATTCTTTAAAGAAACTGGTAAACTATTTTGAGTTCAAAAGTGGGATCAATTTTTTTCCCAAGAATAGTTTCCTTTTCATATGGAGTCCATTAGAACCAGGACTTCATTAAAGTCTAACGAAATTCTTTAATGAGGACAAACTTTTTCATTTCCGTAGGTATATATGGATTTTAATGAGTATTGATACTACGCTGTGACAATGTGCAAACTTTGGTTGTAGAGTGGATTGATTCCTTAATGGAATACGACACTGCTCCAAAAGTTATTTACCAGTCGAGAAAACAAATATTGCCAAGTGCAAATTAACGAGATACCGTAGAATCTGGCAGTGCCAATAATATGGAAATCAGTTCACACGTATTCCAAAAAATTTCAAGACCCAGTGAAAATGAATATTTTTTTGTTCTTTTTCCATTTTGCTCTAGTTCCATTGGAAAAGGAATGCGCTGCTGAGGGGAAATGGGCGCCAAAGAAGGATGGGGACAAAGAATGGACCGATTACGCGATATGTGCAATGTCTTCGGTTTTAATGCAACGGAATCGGTCGTTTGTACTTGTAACTGCCTACGCCATTTCAGTATGCGCTCTCATTCCTGCTGTCATCATCTTCTTTTCCTACAGGTAAGTTATTGGAAAATGTTGCCAACATAGCAAAATGTTGTTGTAAGAAGAGCGTTTGCAGTCTAAGCAGTAATTAATTAACATCTCTAATGGTATGAACATGTACATTTTCATGCTGATATTACACGTTTTTCGATGGATCATCGCTTTGTGTTGGCAATAAGTGAATTGGTAACTTATGGTTCTTGAGAAAAAAAATTGCAGTTTTATTGTCTTGAAAAGGTTGCATGGAAAACATGCAGTTAAAATACGTCATAAAAATACAAACTAGATGAAATCATGCAAACTATACAGTTAGAGAGGAATAAAAGTAGATTATTGAGTTCTCTGTAGTAAGCAAAACTAAAGCTTCATTGAAACTTGATAATTTTATGGTTTAATTTATTTTGACTACCTGACCCGAACTCGAATGTAAAAAATTCACCTAAATTTCTTCATATTTGGACATTTTGTTCAAGGTTAAATTGTTGCCGATGCATTTGGCAGTTGCTTTAAAAAGCAGGTATACAAAAAGGACAAGTACAATAGAGAAACCAATGCCAGTAACAATGAGAAAAATTATTTCAAAAATACCTATCACGATGACGTCATCACCACTTTCATTCGGTGGAAGCGGATGTTCAGTCTCTTCCGTAGTTTGTGGAAGGGGTGAGTTTAAGCCATCTGTTACCGATTCCTCAATCATACTATTCAGGGAATGCAAGAGACCTTCAGCATACTTTAGTTCTAGTAGCCCATGGATCGTTGTACCATTCTCGTTTTTGTCAAACAAAGCGCTGAAATCTGTGTCTGGTTGAGCAGCAAACTTTTGTTCAGCGTAAGCGTTGATGAAGGAAAGCTTCTCTTCCATCAATTTCATAAGTACAACAGCAGAAATACCATGCATCAGAGCTTCGTTGAATTGACGCTCTTCATTAGGTGTCGCAAGTTTTGAATCCAGGGTGGTAGGCCAGGATAAACTATTTTTGCGGTTTTCCATGTATTGCATGTCGACCTCTAGCATAGTTCCAATGGTTTTCAGCTCCATAAGAGCATCCTGAATATCTTTTTCAGTTATGTCTTTTACTGTTACGGGGCTTTTGTCATCCGTAGTGACAGTGGGCATTGATGTATGTTCAAAAGGGTGCTCTTCGTACCCGGGTAGCACTGCCTCATACACATCTGGTACATCGATATCATAAACAGGGTGAGAGAAAGCTCCGATAAATCCAAAGAGCGCCAGGAGCACTGCAATAATATTTGCTTGAGAAAACATGCTGTCCCACAAAATATTCATATTTTATTTAGCCAACTACAAGATGCAGTAATTATTTATAATTTGTAACGATCAATATTATTTTTAATACTTACATTTAATTTTTCTCGATTGTGATCGGAAATACAGTGTACTATTGAACGTCGTTATTTCAGCGTTTATAAAAACACAAAGGTATGCTTGTACCAATGCAACTGTCTCGTCAGAAGGCTAAGCATTTAGTGATACGTGATAACAGCCGAGAAAATTTTGTTAGCTGTTGTTCTTTAATGGAGACATAAAGTACAGTAAAACTTTGATATAAGGGAGCCCCAGGGGAAAATTAAATGCTCACGTTATATCAAGGTTCCCTTACATCGAAAACCCAATCGTAAGGGAAATTTCCGTTGTAAAAAATGATACATGCGTATTTGCGTATTATATATCTATATTTTAGGATTTACACCCACTTATGCTCTTAGCTGTAAGCAAAGGTTTAAAAAATGGGGAAAGATGAATGAATGCACAACAGTTAATGTATAATGTGACGAAAATTTACACTGTGGCCAGTTTACATGCATCCTCTGACAAAAATTTCCGTTATAACTGGACAAAAACTCTCATCGGAGTGGAAAAAGCTCCTGGTAAGTAGAGGTTCCCGCTTTAACGGGTTCCTTTAGTACAAGGGAGATCAACTTAGTAAATACCACGGGGGAATCGAACCATCCCGTAAATCTAGGTTTACGGTATAGATAGAGAGAGGGTTCTCTTACTGCAAAGTTTTACTGTATTTACGTTCTGTGCTACATAACGTTAGGAAAAGATGATTCATGGTTAACCACTTTGCATAGCTTAAATCTATGAAGGCTACATTACACTCATCTACATAAAAGGATCTATTTTTATACATGGCTTGTTGTCTAAATAGTACCCATACAGGAAAAAAATTACAACGTTACTTACAAACTGCTGCTGTTTCAAGCATTAAAGTTCTAGAAATTTTAAACTACAGCAGCATCGCCATATTACTTTATCAACAATAATGAAATTCTTGTCTTCAAAGTACGAAAACAAGCTGTAAAGTATCACACTCAAGAAATAATATTTGAAGCATGTATATTCCTGATGTGTCTAGTAACTTTACTATCAAAGATAAAAATATAAAGATAAGATTAGTTATCATCAAAGACCATAACTTCAGTTTGGTACGACGAAATAATATCCAGAGATGATCCTCAGTTGATCTTAGAAGATAGGAGGGATTCAATGAGACTAACGGGTGTGTAACTAATTGTATCTTATGAAAATGTAAACAAAATGTAGTACATATAATCATTTACTTGACATGAAAGCAGTCTTAAAACTTAAACCAAAATGAATTTAATACCATTATTCCTAAACAAATATAAGTACATATACCTAGATACATAAGTAGTTTTGTCTTTATCCAGCTTATTTTTCTTATTGTATATCCAAACAGGCAGCTACGGGTTCATCGCATCATTCTCCACGTGAATCTTTTCTTTTCACTAATTGTGAATGCTCTCCTTATGATCATATTCAAAACGTCTGTAATGATGAGCGACGCCAATTCAATTGTTCGCGAGGCAAGTAGTATATATGTAATCAAGCTTGTAAATGTTTTATTTTCCAAACTAAAATTAAGCATGCATGCGTAAGCAATATGCGACAAAAATGTCATTTAACTTGCAACGTTATTACTTTCTTTACTTGCATATTTTTTTCGTGAAAAGCCATTAGTCATCATCGGCTTTATGTGCATGTGCAGCTTATTTTCATCATAATATCTAACTTTTGAACATGGATATATTATGCATCGGATTTACAGAACAGTATTGGCTGCCGGTTGCTTCTCATTTCTACCAAATATTCACGGATGACAGCTCATAGCTGCTGCCTTTGCTGAGCAAGAGTCCCTTCTTGTTTTCTATTTGATTGGATGGGGTAAGCTAATATAGCAAAGCAAACGGATGAAAACAATAACAAGGAGTGAAATAAAAACTTGTTTCATGAAGCAGAAACCAAAAATGCATTGTCATGTTGTTATTACTTAATCCTTAAATATTATTATTACTCAATAATAATTATTTTCCTTTTTAGTTTTCCCCCTTTTTCCAACCACGCTTTATGCAGGCTACAGGATTTTAAAAGCCAACGATGAATGTTGGGTTGTACCGCAGGAAGAATGGGAGTGGGCGCTGAATGGCCCAAGCCTACTTAGTTTACTGGTATGAATAAAATACGTATACTACACACGATTGTCAGTTTTGTAAGGTGATGATGAGCCAGTAAGCCTTGTAATCTGGAAGGCTTAACCTATGCATCAAACACCTTGTGTTTTCATATTTTATTTGTTTTACAGATTAATACACTGTTCCTCATCAACATCATAAGAGTGCTTGTAACTAAACTTCGGGCAGCTCATGCACAAGAACCAAGCCAATACAGGTACAGAACTAGCTCCAAAGCCAAAAAGAGCAACATTTCTCCGCTTTTCCTCTAAAAATAAAAGTGCGCATCTTATCTTTTTTCAGGAAAGCTGTTCGCGCAACTCTTTTATTACTCCCCCTCTTTGGGTTACATTTCCTAGTCACGATATATAGACCTACATCAACACATGGTGTTTGTCAAAATTTTGTAAAATTCTATAATTTGTTTAACGATTCCATCGATGGAACACAAGGGGTTATCGTTTCAATTTTTTACTGTTACGGAAATAATCAAATACTTACGTTATTAAAACGTTCGTATACAAGATGGAGAGAGCGTTTTGATGGGGATCCGCAAAACAGAGGAAATTCCCGCCACAGACCCAGTCGTGGTTCAGTATTAGGTCGAACTGTGGTATCCACTCATATTTACTCTTCCATCCCACCGTCCCCAGAGACTAATGTAGCTGCCCTTCCATGTGGTTCAAATTCTACGGATCCATCACCAAATTTGCAGGCCGTGAGTACGAATCGTCTAGCATTAAATGGTTCTTCTCGTACTGTCACCATTTCCGCCAATGCTATCAATAACGGTAGCTCGCACACCTCGACAACCACTAACGGGAACGCAATCAACATGTATGTCTCTAGTGGATATGGGTGCGTGAAAGAGAGTCCCGGGGTAGAAATCTCTTGCGTGTAAGCTTATGTCTTGATACGTAAACTGTCAACTTTTCACGACAAGTGCTATTGACAGTTTTGCGTATATTGCTTATAATACTCCTCTTTTTTACAATAAATTACTTATAGTTATAGCCCAGAAGTGAACAAAAACTTACGTTACGACTTATCTGATATATATTTACTTATGTAGGAACCATTTTGTGTACATTGCTGTGTAATTATATAGAGAATGTTCGTGTGTAAGTATTTCACTGATAGTAAAGAAGAAAATATAACCAAATTGTCTACTCATCATCTTGTTATTATTCACGTTTTTCTCTTACGCGCATATATTCGATTACACATAATTGCACTGCTCTGAGTCTGTATATTCGACGAAATGACCGATATGATAATTATGTTTGTATCTACAATGCACTAGTATGGACGTTAAATTCAATAAGCAAACTTTACTGTGTAATGGCCTCGGTAAAAGGATAAAGCTCTTTATGTGCTCTTCATCGCATGAAAACAACTTCAGATTATATTTTTTAGAACTGCATTTGCGTAATATACAATGTTCCTTCAATACTTGTATCTTTGTGCCAAGTAAAATGTATTACAGATGAATGCTTTATTTAATAAAAGTACAATCAAGGATATGCAAGTAGCACATGCACCTGATAATAAAACG
>JAHZMZ010002224.1:0-11902 GCA_027743805.1 Lepidocyrtoides sp. E14 | reverse complement strand
GCCTCCTACTACCTATGAAATTTTAGAAGAACAAATTGGAAACGATTGATAACGTTATAATTCTGCCTACCACCCACCCACCCTGTAATCAGTCGTCATCATTTTTGAAATGACCAACCCAGGGTAGGTGATGACGTAATGTGTGAATCGTCCCTAATATACGCATATCATAATCTATTATCCCGCTTATTTTCATTCAGCTTGAGCAACCCTTCCCCTTTGTTAAAGTGTAGAGAACTTTACCATTATAAAGTTAGTTACATTGATGTAAGTCACTAGAAGTGATTACATTTATGGGTTTCAATCATCATGACCTATCATTAACATGGTAATCAGCGAAATGCCCTTTGACGATTTGCTCCTTGGGGCCCTTTTGTCTCTGTGGAGCCCCTTGACAAAACATTAACATTAATATGTACCCACATAATTTAACTTTGAAAAGCGCACATGCCGACGAATAAGCTGTCGTTGTACCAATCAAACTAAAAACGAACATCTTTACCTTTTTTCAGGTTCAGAAAGGGTTTACTTCTAACTTTGACATTTACCTGCTACACCATCTGTCAAAACATGCCAAAGACCGAATGAAAAATCGATGTTTGGGTTGAAAAGCTGTAATCACAATATATGGTTGACCTATTCTCCCCAAAGTACCCTGCCGACCTTTCAATATCTTACGAAACTAGCTGTGGTAATCCTATTAAGTTTGAATTAATTCCTTGTTAAATGACCAGACGTTCACCGACCGAGCCTTTCAGCGTTGCAAATGAAAAGGGTCTCCTGTTTACTTAACTTGAACGATAATTATATAGACAATTGAAACCAAAGAGGTATACTTCATTGACTGAAACAATGAATTTGTATTAAGACTTAATTGTACTTAATTACTGCAATATTTAATGAATGGAGAGAGTTTGCCCGAACAGACAGACTAACGGAGTATACTGATTACGAATAAACTTTCAGTCAACGTTCACCACAAGAAGTAATGATTATGACTAAATTAACAATGAATACACCTGGCGAAATAAATGATAATGAATTTAGATTAGGATTAGCCTCGTTTTTACTGTACACACATGTGTGCACTGTGGAAAGAAAATGAATCGAATCCAGTGTAAAGTAAATACAAGGCAGTGGTACTGGTTTGGTTTTTGATGTTGGAAACGAGTTCCAAAAACATTCCTTTCCTATATTCCTATACACTTACGACACTTACATGCATAGAAAGATATTATTGAATTTGAACGTTTTACGATTTGCACATTAAAAGTTATGTACAAAGAGAATAATGAATGAAGCTGAATGAGAGAAAATAATTTATTCTTCTCAAAATACTTGCATTTCCCACAGGTTTCTGCTTGAAATCACTAATTACATGAATATACATAAAAAACACATCTTTTGGTACATACTGTGAATAGATAGATAGGCATGTACTATGTACTTGTATACTTTGGAAGTATTTTGGTTTCATCATTTCTCCTTAATTGTCTTGTATTCATTGCAGCAATTGGATTCATCATTTTCATCAACAACAGGCTTTTTTGTTTGGAGTGCCTCAAGCATGCACACACAATAAAAGCTTATAACAGAGAAAAGAGAGTTGACGGATAAAGTAATTTTAATTAAACTCTCATCAACGTTCCAACTAGAGCCACCTGAGCGTGCTAAAGTCGACTAGGAATAATACGATAGACTGTACTTAAACAAGAACGAAAAGTAGGCCTGTATGTGTACAGAAGAGACATCACCAAGTCAAATGAAAGTAAATTGCAAGTAATTAAATTTTAGCTCCAAATGTTTTGAGGAAACAAAAGAAACTCTTATAATGCTGCTATATACATTAAAACTTCGATATAAGGGAACCCCAGGGGAAAATTAAGTGCTTACATTATATCGAGGTTCCCTTGCATCGAAAACCCAATTATAAGGGAAATTTCCTTTGCAAAAAATGATACATGCGCATTTGTGTACTACAAGCATAGATTTTAAGATTTACACCCACTTATGCTCTTACGATTTTAAAAAATGAGGAAAGATGGATGAATCAACGACAGTTAACGCATAATGTGACAAAAATTTACACTCTGACCAGTTTACATGCATCCGCTGACGGAAATTTCCGTTATAACGGGGCAAAAACTCTCGTTGGAGTGGAAAAAAGCTCCCGGTAAGCAGATGTTTCCGCTATAACGGGTTCCTTTAATACAAGGGAGATTAAAATAGCAAATACCACGGGGGAATCGAACCATCCCGTAAATCGAGGTTTACGGTATAGAGGGTTCTCTTACTGTAAAGTCTTACTGTACATACATACATGCATATATCGGTAAACACAAGTGGCATAATATAAACTTTTATAGGTTTGTCGGTGGGGGTAGTTGGATGTTATTAGCATTATAAGCGTAATACTAGTGAATACATTTAATTGTGTGGTTTTGCTTTGGTACTGAACTCATCATCATCTTCAATACATCATCATCAGTTGAATATCCATACAAATCATTAGCATTATCATTATTATTGTGCGCCACGTAGAAAGAGAATAGGAGGTGGTGACAGTTGCGTTGCAAAGATAGATGGAATTCAGAGACAGGAGGATTCTTGTACTGTTTGCTCACGATGAATTTCTGTTTCTCTTCATGATGGAGTAATTAATATTATTGGATGATAAAATTACTACTGCTGGTATGAAGTTTGAGAAACAAACATCTCCTCCCACAGAAAAATGTGATGGATAAAATCAGCGCAATCAACCAACACTACTTATGTGGGGGTATATTTTTTAACCATATTTATTATCTACTGTAGTTTGGCTTGGTTTGCTTTCTACTGCTGCCATGCAGGCTCATGTATGTATGTATGTATCTATTATTACTTGGGAAGAAATATACATAGATTGGGATTTTTCGAGATGACAGCTTAAATAACTAACTCGATTTGCGTATTCAATCCTTTCCCTTTCAATATTTCTCAAAATAGAGAGGGTTTTATTAACATGTCCAGTACACACAAAGATTTGTTATGTATNTGTATGTATGTATGTATCTATTATTACTTGGGAAGAAATATACATAGATTGGGATTTTTCGAGATGACAGCTTAAATAACTAACTCGATTTGCGTATTCAATCCTTTCCCTTTCAATATTTCCCAAAATAGAAAGGGTTTTATTAACATGTCCAGTACACACAAAGATTTGTTATGTATTTTGTCAACGATATTGAAATTACTAAAAAAACCCAATGGCAATTGCTCTCTCCGTTCAACATGTCACTACTATTAAATCATTGGACGGTCAAGCACATAGGTAAGAAGGGATCCCTGCAGCGGTGAACATTGCATTTGACAAGGGAAAATATACTCCTTTTTGAAAAAAACTGAGAAAGAATATAACTGCACAGCATTACCAACTGTCAATTCCAGCATGCTCAAATCTTACAAAAAATGTAGTCATTATTATGTCCTTTTATCCACATTATAACATGCAAACTGCTTAATAGTATGAAAAGAATAAGTTTTCCATGAAAAATTGACCATCGTCACCCAAATTTATAGCCATTTAAACGTGAATGATATGGCTAAGATTTAACAGGTACAGTACTTGCAGCCGCAGCGTTGCAGCAAGATGGTTAAGACTTTGTAATTTTTCCACTTGTCGTGTATCAGTCAACACGTGCTTACTGTTTCGAAATTATGAAAAAACAATAGAACTTGTGACAGAAAAAGGGCAAGTGGCATTGTTTTTAAATTCTAGGAAAATTATTCACCTTATGACCATGCTTATTCAAGGATCCTCATTGACGTTTAATTGACGTAAATTCCAACAGGTATGTAATGGGTATACCAATAGATTATTTTTCAACAAATACAAAGCTAATTATATGTTAACAAGCACGCGACGACAAGTTTAGAAAGACGCTCTTACTGGAATATTTGGGAAAACCTAAGACGCAAGTAAACAATTAAGTGAAATGTCAAAGTAGATTTTGGTTACATTTAATGCAGTGCTTACAGTCACTTGGAATTTTCAATTCCACACATTACCTTAATAATCTATAATCTCTTTCCTATCTAACATTCAAGGCTTTTATTTAACAATTAAAAACGAATGCAATCATATCATTTTCGTGTAGTAAGCTGCAAAACAAATACAGGTATAAGTAATTTATGGGTGCTTAGTGGTTTGTTTTCTAAAGACATCTTTCAAAACTAACCCAATATGAAGAAAAGACGAACGTACACCTTGTTATTATAGGACGAGATGCATGAACTTTTGGCTCAAGCTGTGGTAAATCACCTCAGACCCTCATCTGTCTTGTTTTGGCACCTGTGAATTGATAAAAACAAATGCCTGCTTAATGTGTTTACCTTTATTTTATGTCTAAGATTCTGTATTTGTATTTTATGAAGGTATCTCGATAATTCGATCCTAATGGTCTGATTTCTCTGATAATATGCTTCAAGAATTTAAGACGATTAGAAACATTTTAAATAAATAGGAAAAGTGAATAACGGCAAATGGAAAATTGGTAGTTGAAATTTTCAGCTTGAAAGCATCGTTTTTATAGATTAGTCTAGACGTAGCATGGCTTACTAGATGTTATTCCCACCTTTAATCTTTTCAAATGCAAAAATGTTTATATCACCTATTGTATTCCCAGTAAAAACAAAACAAACATTAACATAATTGCAGGACCCTTAGCCTTCATTTTACGTAAAGTAGATTATCTGGAACAAACAAACAATAAACATGACTTTCAGCTCAGACTTCAGTCTCAATATTTTGTTTTCACAATGCCCCAAAAGAAAAATGAGAAGAGATTATATTATGTAACCACAATTTATTACTACACCCCTTCATTCTGCTACACTCCTCGCATAAATTGCATGCAGAAAGAACCTCAACAGCGTTCAATTTGCCTCACCGTGTCCTCTGGAACCTTTATATCTTCTGGATACTCTGGGATAATAAACATGACTTTCATCGTCCAAGCAATACGGCTTAGAATACTGGGACCACTAAAACCAGTAGCATTAATACAAATACAACGCAAAACAGCTCTCGCCCCGTCTGGGTAACATTCACAGCTCCATTCTGATCAAAAATGCTAAGCACGAAACAACAAGAAGTTGACAGAAGCAGGCACGCATGAGATGCTGGAATCCTTCTTTTCACCAACTTATTCAGCTATAGCTAAACTATTACAACAGTTTACAGATGCATAGGGAAAAAGAAAGGAACCACTCCAGAAAGCAGTTTGTACGTGATCTGTCGATTATTAGAATGATCATCACATCACCATCATCATCATGAAAATGTTGTCTGCATGATAGCTTCTCTGTTAAAGAAAGAGATAAAGGTTTTTCTTTTAATACTGCAATATTGGTTTTTACAAGATGTTATTACACATTTTACTATAGTCATTATCATATATTATGCCAAGCTATGTATAAAAGCCCGTGAAGGGATATCAGTTCTCTACTTCGTGGATGGATACATTTCATTTAAAAGGGAACACCGAAATGCAGCCAAGCTTGTGTAACAAAGCTTAAAATACTCCTCCTCCTTCCATGCAATATACATATGTGTTGTTGTGCGACCTTACAATATATACATCATCACTTGAAATTTTTTTTATGTAATCCTTCCACTTTTCTTTCTCAATGAATGAAAATGAATGGAAAAATGACTGATGATGCTTTTAGCTTTGTGGAATAGGTATGCATCCTTCTCCGTATGTATATCTTATTGTGTGCTGTATGTAAAATGGATGGATGACTCTATTGACAAGAAGAAATCCAGCAGGGGGTCGAATACAAAAAAGAGACATCATTCGTATTGTAGAAAAAGTTGATAAATACAAAACTGGTATGGTAGTAATTTAGCTTTTACCAGACAACATGATTCTTTACTTGTTGTGATCAACAAGCAATAGGATTCTCAGTTCTGGTCGTTACGATGTTAGTTACTGACTGGCATGATGCAACGTTTGCCGAGTCGCGTACAGTGGTGTGGACTGGTGTGATTATGTGATGGCCGTAGCCTTATTCCCTTCAGGGGTTCAAATTATCACTTCAGTAACAGAGAATACGTGTAGGGTCTACTCTGTATGCACTGTATCTCATCCATGTTATCAATGTTAAAGGAGGATTCCTTTCCGGGATATTTTTTATATGCCCAGTTTGATTAACCTTAACAAGCTGAAATGCACAGATCCGTGCTAATTATTGCCGAGAACATGATAAAACGACACTAAATAATGACAACGCATAACAACCACCACCAGTACAGCCACCCCTGCGAAAAGCCTCAGCAACTTATTGTACAAAAAGTATAAATATAATATATTCGAATTCATGCACATTTTCTGATAAATTCTACCATGTCCAGTGATTTCGGAGACAGAAAAATAGATATATTAAAAAAAAGGAAATGAGTAGTTGATCATCTATATGCTTTGCTCAGACGGGCAGTAGTGAGTCACAGGATAGCTAGAAAGTTGACATCTTTCACCATTTACTTTCCATCTACGGACAAGAGAACAAAAACAAATTTAATCAAACGGTGCGCCAGTGTTCTTTATCATTTATACTATCACTAGTCATCATTATTTCACCTTACTTTTCAACAATTATTGATTTTCTTCATTAGTTTTAGGATTTCTCATCTGCTTACATGTAACTTCATTTCCTTCAATAAGCTACCCTTCTCTGACTTATCCGCATGCATCCTCATCACCCTCATCAGTTTGTGTGTCGTGTCACACGTCTCTTCATAATAAGTATATACAAATTAGCTTTATGGTAGGTCCAGCTACAACTTTTTTCCCTTCGCCATTCAGATTCAAATTTGCTGCCTTTCCGTGCACATCATCCTTATTCTCCCGTCCGAAGCCAGTTTCGTTACTGGCTTTGTTCGTTGTGAAACTCCAGCTCAAACGAGGAACTTCAAAGTCAATAGACACGCGAGTAGGCCATTTCTATATTTAAAGTGTGCTCCAGTATAATTTAATTATTATTTTTGTGCGTTATCTGCAGTATCATCAAAAAAAGGATTTTTTTACATTTGTTCCTCATAAATAAGAATATTCAGCTTGTGTGCAGTAGTGCTGTAAAAGTAAGTGCGTGCGTAGGAGTGAGTGAACTCTCATGTTCTAGTCATCTAAGGCATTTTGCACATACGTAATAATGATTAGCAATCTTCAAGAGAAGCTTGAATAAAGCAAAAGAAAAGGTGAAGTAAGCAGCAAAGGTAAAAAAAAGTATTTTTTCGCCTCCGGGGAAAGTAAACATAAAAGATTGAATGAGAGTGAGTCACCACTCTTTCAAACAAGGAGAAATACAGAGTATAGTGCAAAGCGGGTCCGTTCGTGGAAAAAAAGAATGTGCTTTGGCTGAACTGCCTGAACTGGACTATTTGACTCCTTTAGCCAGACCGGCTTGCTTGAGATACTTTGTGTACATGCTTGGAGACACACACTACACGAGTGCTGGTGTTGCAAATCATTATCATACAAAGGTAAACAGAATGGAGCATTTTAAGAAGTATAAATAAAACTTTGTTTTAATGGGATTACATACTATATGCACATAATAATATAACTTTTATTCCTACAGGTGTGAATGCAGATGAGACAAACAAGCGCACTAATAAGTGTGCTTGTGTACATAAACTTTAGCGAAAACGTATTAATGTGCTAATGAACATTTTAAATGCTGAAAGCATGCCCAAATCTGAAGCAATTAATATAACAGCATAATTATAATTTGTAGCTGTTGATGGGATGACGCGATGTTTTTCAATGAAAGTTGAGAAACTGAGATTTCCGTTATTGAATTAATTAGCACCACTGCTAACGACAATAAAAGAAGGCAACCGCACAGCAGTGGTTGGTTGAAAGAAGTTACCTAGACTTGCATTCTCGAAAATGTGTACATGCATCGGGGCAGAGTGAAATTTCTCAAGAAAACACAACACGAAGCAACAGAGGGTCGAGATTCTTCAAGGAAAAGCCAGGCCAGGTAATATCGTTATCACGTTTCATCAAACAAATTAAACTAAAAACCCAACCAGCCGAGCATCAGAAAGAGAGTGACAGGGAAACGGTAGAGATTGCTTTTCACACTTTGGAACAACGTAAATGTGGCAGATTCAGAGAAAAGCACGCATCTCATCACGACATCACATATCAGCGTAAAGACAAAAAAGGTACGTTTTTCGTAAATCTACGAAAAATAAAGTTTATCTTATAGGTAGCTTGGTACATGTATGTCGTATATCTAAAGCCCATCGGAAAAAACTTGCTGTAGTGGCATTTCTTGTGTAAACAAAACAAAGCTAAGAGAGAGTGGAGAGTATTATAAGGTGATGGTAATAAGTAATAATCCTCTCAACAGGTATTATGCATTCTTTACACATCCAAAAACTATATGACTGAGTAAACAAGGAACATTTTATGTACGTAATTACTACCACTGCTGCTGCAAATCTGTACTTGCAATTCATTGACCCATCACTTCAGCATTTCGTTGTTGTCATCTCTGATTCATTTTTTATCACGGTTTGACTAGACACGCATTACATCGTTTTTGGGTGAACCAAAGTTTTGTGTCCAAACGTCACGGTTAACTTGATTGACAAATGATTCGTTTTATTTTCATTATTTTTGTCGGTTCATTGTACTCTTTTTATTTATTTGTTTGTTTGAAGTCAGATGTAAATAAATTGAAAAATGAAATTGGAGCAATCTAATAAAAAAAAGTTGAGATTACACCGGTAAATAAACATAAATTTTGCATATCATCAGAAGAAGACTTAATCATGTTGTCTCACTACGCGGAAGTGTGTGGTCCAGATTTTTTACATGGATTTCGTACTCTTAATTGAAACTATTGAAAGCATTTTTTGCGGTATGTTAAACAGAGCATATATATTACAGTGTAATAATTAAACTAGTTTTTAGCTTGACTACTCGCACCGGAGAAGATAAGATTTTATTCTCAGAATTTGTTGGACAAAACTAGACATGACGTGTGAATCGCTTATTATTGTAATTAATCAAACAAGAGAAAAAGTAGTGTGCTGTGTGTATTTATATGTGCCATGCAGTGTGAGTTTTATTTGTTTGCTGGTGTTTGGATTTTTTGTGGATTTTGATACGTGGTGCCGATAAAAGTAAATTAGCCGGCTGTTGCGGTTTTATCTCTCTCTCTCTCCCTGCATTTTGTTTTTTATTATTTTCTATTATTGATGATAATGAGTTCATTTTACATATTAAAATACACATTTACATGCACATACTGTATGAATATTAAGTTAATATTATGCTTGGAAAACTTGAACCATTTCAAACACACGACCAAAATAAAACTCTCTAATGTTCGGTCAAGCTATAGATGAGCTGAACTGGACAGACAAGACAAGGAAATTGGAAATATTGTGTGGAGTGGTGGTGTGTGGACGCATAGAGGCTAACATTTTATTGCGCTTATTACTTGCATGTAGAAAAAAAAGATAGTCACGCTCTCTAAAAAGTACATATTATTAAAGTAGATAGATAGGTGGATGAGCAATATTATTATTATTATTAGCTTTGATGTATTGATCTGATCATCATCATAACTTAATAATCATAAGCCATTTTTGAGTGGGCTGAGTGAATAGTAACGCTTTCCGTTTTTCTTTCACGTTCTTCTTCGTCCCGCAAGCTTATAAAAAAATATAATGCATACATGCATGCAGAATGTCATGTCGTGTGAAGAAGGATGAGCTGATAAATGTTGTATAATGAACACCAACCAGTTGGGTAAAACATATATAAAACAGTTAAGCAAGCAAACCAACTAGATTACTAATGTAATAAGCAAATTGAGCATATTTCATTTTTTGTTTTTCTTTCTCCATCATATTATTATGCTTCCTTTTTCTTGTCATGTTATTATAATAAGTAATAAGACTATAATAGACGGGCAGAGGAGCAGCAGCAGCAGTAGTAGAATAGTAGTATGATGAACTCCACTAGAAAAATATAGGAGCTTCATCATCATCATCATTATTAGTATGGACAGGGAAAAAGTAATTACATTCGGCTTTGTTGTAGCAAAAGTGCTCTTAATAGAAAAAAATGGATCATGATAGATTTAATGTTGGTGATGATGGTTGGGTTTTGTGTATTGATTAACAGGAACAAAAAAAGTACAAAAGTTTGCTTTGGTTGACTCAGTCAGTAAAATGTATAATCCAAATATGTACAAGCCAAAGTAAGTATATTATTATTATTTTTTATTGTTTGCAGTGTGTGTGTGTGTGTGGATGGAAGCCTTCCTCCACGAATGCAAAACGACCATATCGGATAAAAAATATACACCAGTGAAAAACAGCTACAATAAACAATTACAAATCAATATTAATCACATTATATTACCTGAAAGGACTGTTGTGAGAATACACAACGGACTTTCATAATAGTCACCATGATGCTTGGTCAGAAACAGCAACATTCAAGTTGTGGAGGTTCCAGTGGAGGACCAACAATATCTTCTCCGACAACACTACCAATGCTGTCATCATCATCATCATCGTCACCTCCACTATTATATTCAACAAATTGTCAAACTTACTCTAGCCATAGCATCATTACACCTAATCATTCCCCGTCATCTAGAAGATCTCCGCCAACAACGCTTGGTGCTGCGGGAGTCAGTAAGTGTGGATCTCTGCACAGTATAGAAAAGTTGCTTGCTACTTCACCGGCCGTGATGTCGTCATCCAGTCCTCCGTTTTCATCGAGTGCTGGAGGTTATGAAGGAAAAAGTCACAGCAGTTCATCAGGTACGCTATAATTTTGTACAGGAAAAAATATATAATATAATGAAGTAGTAGTAATTTACAATGAACACTTTTTTGCCCCATGATGATACTTACTTTTCATCATCATGCATATTATACAACGCGCGCAGTTGGTGGTACTGGGAATTGGTCTGATATAATTAGGTTTCCGAACACGTTCATTTAAGCCCACCATATAATGAATCATATGATTACTCATGTTCATGTAATTATTTGGTTGGAAAGAGAGGTGGAGTAATCATATGCCAAAATGTCTTAATTTGGCCCTCTGTTCACTGTTGCTGATGATTTATGCTCTGTGAATGAATTCATTATCAATTCCAGTTTCCAGTCCTATCTAGCTAGAATTTGAACGGGTTCCCCCTTTTCGTTGTAGCTCACCCGTTTATCTTTTTTAGTATAGTGTAAACTAGCCATTTTATCTATGAACATACAGATTATGCCGACGACGCGTCATGATGATAATTGAATAATTACACTTAATAAGTTTTAAAATTATCATATTAGGTCAGATAGACAGACAGAATAATTACAGGCTATACCTTTTTGAAGCTTTTGTTCAACACGCTCGCTATTTTATACACTATTTAATTGTAAAAATAAGCTTAGTTTGGCATAAGATAAGATGAGATCATTGCATATTCTAAAAAAATACAATGAATGGATTTTTTTAAAATGAACTTTTCAACTTTGAATAATGAATAATAGTAAAAAAGTAAGCCTAATTAATAAAAAAAATCATTAAAATAGGTTCGTCTTATTAAGGGAAACGCAAGTACAAGTACAGACTTCCTTGTCAAAAATGATATCACAATGTTGACTTTTACGATTAGATTGATATCTTATCTTTTAATTACCTGTGTGTAAAGCGTTGCATTAATTGTCAATCCTCTCAAAGTTGTTATACAAGATGGAATATAAAAAGTTATGCAATTTCATTGTTACGCGTATTTTATTTTTCAAGTGTGCTATATTTTGTCTTTTCATTCCGACTCTCAACTTGAGAGTCTAAAGCTCGTTAATCCCAAAAAAGCAGTTTTCGAAACA
>JAHZMZ010002223.1:0-15119 GCA_027743805.1 Lepidocyrtoides sp. E14 | reverse complement strand
TAATGTATCAATTTAAAAGAAACCTACGCTATTTTAAAATAAATTTATATAGAGAATCGACTCGAATTTTTAAATAAAAAGATATCTATCGTGTATTCTACAAAATGTAGACAATAAAAAATTTTTGACAGATTTATTTTCATTGGAGGTCATTCAGGAGACATTTCATTGAATTAAGTTTTTATAGCTCTATCTTTAGTATAAAGAAGCAATAAACAAGTGATTGTAATCTTAATAATTTATAAACACTGAATTCAATTGCATACTAGACAGTAGTACGAACATGCATACCTACAGCACGCAGTCGCCAATCTCCTATGATCAAATATTGTAGATAGGTAATGTAAAATGTCGAAAAGCCGCATAAAGGAAATCAATATTAGGTGCACATTTGCAGTCTTCGACAAATTCTAATTATATTCTAACAAAAAAAATGTCAAATGACTTATTTGAATCTTTAGTGTATCTTTAGCAAACGGATATATGTATGGAAATCCAGATGAATTACATTGCTCAGGGTAGGGTACTCATTGTCAGCTCACTCTACAAGTAAATACATTAAATATTATGTGACCTACACAGAGGACAGGACTAAGAGTTTTATGGTACGTACGTACTAGAAACTACGCTTTAGGTTGCAAGAATGCGTTACTTATTGTCTATTTTACAAAACGTACTTAAGCATAATATTAATTTATTACAGTCACATCAAACATTATGCAGATGTCCATCGTGCTCATGTTTTACTAAAATGGTGATTAATCATTAAACTAAAATTGCAATTGGACACAAGCAACGCAACAATATCAAACAGAACAGAGAAATACGTTCCTTCCTATGCATGTAAGTTGAAAACAAAGAAACGCAAAAAAAGAGAGAATCTTTATAGCTTTGGTGCAAGCAACTGTACGAAGAAGGGAAGGAAAACTCATTTATAATACCTTAGTATAATTACTGTGTATGCTACGAACAAAAATAATGCAAAACTGTTGGTTGGTGAAAACACGCTCGTCTGCGTACAGCATAAATATACAATCGATGTGATATGATAGTAGTGAAGTACATATGTATGTAAGCAAGTATTTAAAGCGCACGTTGCTTACATGCCTGCATCTCATGTGAATTCGCACAATATACATACTTACTTACAATGAATGAATTGCTTGAAATTGGTCTTTGACTGTTCTATTACGAATTTTGAATCTGTATATAATACCTACCAGAAGCACAGCGTTGCGCTGGCTAGCTGCGTACAGTAAAATTGTACATGATGAACGCACGTTTTCCACAGAAATTACTTTGCATTGTGATGCATGATGATGCTACTGCAAGAAAAGACGTTTCATTAATGTTGGACAGAGCAGTTTATGCTTGTACAGCATTTTGTTTTGTACATACCGTTGTGTCTCCAATCACCTCTGTGTGTGCATCGTGTATTAGCATGTACAACTATATTTAATACCATTCTACCCAATAATAAAAATGGCAACATTTTTTGTATGAATTAATGGCGTTTTTCATATCCTCTGATGTAGCTCTGTCAAATTGATGGTACAGAACTAACGCCAAATCAGCTTATAAACCAAGATAATATAATAAAGTTTATGTAGACATCTAGCTCACTGTCTCAAATTTGCAGTAATTGAAATTGGGGCTAAGATTTTATGGCAAAATTTCGCAAAAAAATGCTGCATTTTATTCCAGCCAAATCCAGTGGCATGACTAAACGTAGTTAAAATAGTATGGTAGTATACCTAGTTCAATTGACGTTATAACTTCCTTAAGAGTCTTTAGGTTTGGTCGTTTGCAGCGTTTCATGCACCTATTTTGTTTTCATTCTTTCAAACCAGATATAAAAAGAGACTGCATGGAGTTCGTATTTTTCCCCATAATTGTAATACGCAGTATTAAATTCGCAACAAGTGGTAGCCTAATGTATTTACCTATCATTTGTGATTAAGTAGTACAGACAGCCATTTTCCATTACATTATACTAATCTAATTTATTGTGGAGAGTACCAAGCAAATTTGTAAACATTAAATATATGATCTTGCCGCACTAACCACTAGTATCGAGTTGGATGAGATATACAGTTGCATTCTTTTGATGGCGGAGGTAATGGCTTGGATTAATTGAAGGGCAAAAATATAAAGGATGTGTGTTTGGTTGGATTAAACAACATACATTACATAGTATGACACCTCCGAATATAAGGTAATTTTGACAATGGATGCTAATGTATATATTTATCAATGAAGCATAAACATGACATTTTTACATTTATCTAAAAAGCAACAAGTCAGAATCACCTACAAATGAATGAAAAACTACTCACTGGATGCCACAGACGTGTTTTTATATAAAAACGCTCTGGTTTTAATCGTATTCGAAATTAGTAAGCTTTTTTGGACTTTTTTCACATACTTATTAAAGAAATAATAGGTTTTTACAATTTGTAAGGAATATTGTAAATAGTTACATCTATTTAAAGGGAAGTCATTTTAACGCAGTTTGACGATAGGAAAATTAAAATTTTATTTATCAAAAGATTTGTTTTTGTTTCGCTAATAATTCATATCGGGGTGAGTCAGTGGATCTACCCAAAGGGTATCTTTCTTATTTTACAGCATTTCATTCATTTCATATGAATACTGTAGTGCACAACTCACACTACATAATATAGGAAAAAGTATAAAATGTTTTGAGAAAATGTTAAGAGGAAATTCTAATTCATTGCTGTTCTCATCTACTGCATGTATTGTATTAAGTTATCTTCATTCAATTGTCCTCATCCCATTTCCAAACGAAAGGCACTAAAAGATTTCAACATTCACAATCATCTCATCCCTTTTTCTAATAGCTACATTACTTGGTTGCTTGTTATTGTGTTCTTACTAGGACGTCTTATGTCATCGTTGTATCCAGTAAAAAACGATCCCAACCTAATATCATGAACGGAAGCAAAAAATGTACAGAGTCTGTAAATACTTTAGACTCCCTTTGTGCATCAGTTTGTACATTTTGGCAATACTATAAACAGCATCTCTACTTACTATATTATTACCACTAAAAACGTAAATACAAATATTCTATGGAAAATAATAATGGATATCACTCATATAAGCTATAAGACGAAATGTTACTTGCAAGTCGTATGCTATATGGTTACATTGTCTCTCAACAGCAAATTCAGTTCAGTGAAAAGGCTACGGGTGTAGAATCAACGATTGTAAAAGGCTGCGTGGCAAAGGATATGTGAACAGATAATTGAATAATATGAAATATCAGTGACTACGCTACGCTCTTTCTAACGAATGTTTTTTTTACAAGTAAAGACACGTTGTTTATAGTATTCATACAGGGGAGTCGGAGTCCATAAGGATTATGCATGCAATACTTTGTACATAAAAAAGTAAAACACTCAAGACATTTTAGGGATGAGCACTACTGCTACACTAGAGCTATATATATATATATCGCTATATCGCATCAATAATATTGAATGGATAATAGAGAGAATTGTTCTGCAATGTACTTTCATGAAACGTCGGATGAACTCCGTATGCCAGCTTTTCATTGGTTAATGTGAAGACTGCAGTGCTGGATGTAGTAAAAATGCGTGGTTTGGTTTGTCTCTTCCTGAATAATATTATATTGTTGTAGTATGTAATACTGTTGAGGATTTTATTTTTTCATTCTGGGTACCCAATTTCATTTTAGTTTACTCCATTCATTTCATACTACATGTGTGTGTAGCTCTGTATTTACAGCATGTAGCAATAACACTTTCTTACCATACAATAACATCATTGTAAATTGGAGCTTGGCACAAGGTAAAAAGATATCCGTATTCCGTATAATATTTACCTTCAGTTTATGTAGTTGGTTAACTCTGTTTCTACTTGTTTGTTCTTTTACTACCACCACGACTTGTTGGATGTTGGATTTTATACTTATTATAATATGAGCGTAGGTAAAGTATCGAATAAATGCATTAAAACGACATACTACTAAAAAAACCTCATGAATCTTCTATAGTCATAGTGGATGGATGAGTGTGTGAATGCACAATGTGTAGTAACATGCATTCAAAAAATGGTGCATAGAAGAAAAGCAAAGGAAACCAGACGACAGACGAGGCAGTTATAATACAGATATANCGAGGCAGTTATAATACAGATATAGGGTCTGCTTAGCTAGTTGAGAAAGACAACAGCCTGCAAGTAAACCAAAAAGAATGGAATTGGGGAGTAGACGACAGAGACGCAAAAAATTTATTTTTTTAGCCATAGGTAGAACTGATGATAGAACGTCTCCTCTTTCGATTTCACATTTGGCATTTTGGCCATCTTCCTTTTTAGATGTGCATAAGTTGGGATTAAATGCATTGGGTAGGTATTATGAAATTAAATAGGGCCTTTTACAAGTAAGCGGAATCTAAAAATGATATGAAAATGCGGTTAAAACTAAAACTGTAGGGTTGTATGTCTTCCTTTAAGTCTTCAGAAACGTTTTTTGAAACTATTCGGCCGATATCGAAGAAACCGAATAAGGATATTTACGTGGCAAGAGTTTCCTGGCGTTGCGCAGAATTGCAATGGAATGATTTTCCCATCTATGACTCATTCCAGCGTTACGTTACTTTTCCTTGTTTGAGGGTTCAGGAACTATGTACATACGGAGTTGAAATAAGCGTTGAAGAATAAAGTCGTTTCTTCACAGATGTTGCATTTGCGTATGATGTAATATTAGACAGATTTGTCACAAGCTTATTTTCCAGCGAAATAAAGGAAAATATTAGATTGTAGGTGGGTGATGGTATTCAATGTGGAATTTTGGTTTGTAGAGATAGTTTGCTACTATTATGTCGTCAAGTAGGCGGGAGAGTGATGCCAACAGAGAAAAACTTTAAAGGACGCATTATGACTATGAGAAGGCTACCTTTGTAAAGATTTTTTATGCATGCTCTACGTGTTTTAGTCTTTGCTATTCGGAAAAAGGTACACCAATTTTTTTTATAAAACTTTATAAAAGATAGACATTCACAAGTTGTCAGCAGTAAATCGATAAATGTGATCCCCAAAAATTCACGATATGATGACATGAAGGATGCTAGAAAATTTTGAGATTTTATTTCTTTGGATTGCATTGAAACAAAGTTACTCAAAACTCATATAAAGTCTCTGCGCAGCTTAGACTTTTGACCTCTGGTGATTAATGATTGTACATATGCAATTATATGCATGTACCTTTGTAAATATTTTCCTGGCATTTCTTTTAATATGTATACCAAACCAATCAAACAGTTTTTAAACAATTTCTGGCGGGTTCATACATGTTCCAAAGAAAATATAATTCATTGAATGCATCAAAGTTCAATAATATACTTTAAATAATATTATGCAACTGTTCTGTGACTCTTTTAAAATTTCGATTTTTAGCAGAAATATGCACACTTTACAAAATATTAATACTAATAATCTTGGGTATTGCATAATATTTTACACACATTTTTGTTAGTTTCATTTTCACTTCTGTGCCGCACGCGCATTTTTGTTTACACGTTTGCTGGTTGATTGCTCGTTTTTCATGTCATTTTGCAATCACATTCACCACTGCAATAGCTTCTAAAATTACAATAGGAGTTGTTGATTATCGAGCGTACATGTAACACTGCTTCTTCTTGCTTGAACTGTCATCCATGATCATCTTTTTCACCTTCTTCTGCTTCCATCACCTCATTGAGATGTTATTTCAATACAGTTGTTTTTTATCTGGCTTAGTCAAACACCATTGTTCAAACAGTAATTTGATCAACTAGAAGCATGAGCATGAGGTATGAACTATGTATGTCGTACATATTAAGCTGTACATGATACCTGAACCAATCTTATACATAATTTCTAGCAGACTATATACTCTAGCCCTAATTCAAATTCATTTCAAGTATGCATACTAAACTTCAACTCTTATTGTGTGTCCTTCTTTTATCGTCTGTCTGGTCTCTACAATCATATTTGCGTTTCTGTGATGTTGCTCACTGAGTGAGTTACTCTGAAATATTGTACTCCTCTCATCTCACGAGGATAAATTTGATGATGATGTTGGTAGTTGAAACGACTCAACTGAAATTCTGTTTCAGCTTTTTACAAACAAGAAAATAAAAATTCGACATCCATACCCCATCATGGCAATGCTTGGAACTCTTTCTTTCATTGTTTGATGATATTTCATCACGGTACTTTTTTATGTGTTGCGCTCTCTGTTCGTTATATTATGCATATTGTTTTTATCAAACTCATAGAGGGCTTACATTCCTATTCATATACATTTGTACTATTTTGTACCAACAACAAGTACATAAACCAAGTGAGTAAATAATAGGCGAGCAATCAACACGCAAATCAGTTTGGATTGGATGGAAAAGGGAAACATGCTGATTTAAGATCGCAAGAGCAAGAGCGTTCATCGTTCTCCTTTTTCTCAATTGACTTGGTTAAAATATGTGAACACTACTGTAGCTGTATGCCAGTGCCACACATCATCATCATCATCGTCATCATCGCACTACCTACCTATATGACTTTACATGGGTTATGCCTTATTTAATGTGTAAATACATCATACTTAATATCATATCCTTCCTTTTCTCTCACGAAGACGTCGACGGTGGTGGTGGTGGCTCACACGCGGTTGCTATATACTGGATATTGTTGTACAATGTTTTATGATGATGATCAATGATCATTATTATAGTTTCTTATTTCTTATTTGCTATTGCCACATCACATCAACACAATACATGCAGTTCATATAAGCGATAAGTTGTAAGTGGCAATCATGCTGTTGCGGCTATGTGCAAGTAGAATATATTTTACTTGTCTCCTCTTCTCCTTCTCTCCACATCTTCATAGCAAATATGTGGTGCAATATGCGACACCACACAATATCCAAAAGATCAATGAGTTTACTATGAACGTACATGAACTGTTGGCAGTGGTGATGATGAGGGGTGACGGCGAACTTCTGTGTGTGTGCACATGCACAATGTTTGACTTAGCTTTTACTACCACTTCTATATATGTAACATGTAAATAACTTGATATAAAAAAAAGCATAGCACATCAAACGTAAATCTCTCCTTGGCTTCATTCAGGTATCTGTTATCTCTCTCTCTCTCTATTGTATGCACATGTACATACATAAAAGCACACCACAATGCTTAAAGTGTCCTTTCATAGGCCTAGAGAGAGAGGAAAAGAACACAAGTATATCATGGAAGTAATAAAACAAACTTGATATTTTGATATCAGTAGAAGAACTTAAGAGGAGCATAACAGAACAGGGAAAGACAGAGACCAAGTAATTTTGGCTACTTCCCTTTCTACGTTGCGTTCACGTTAATTCATATCCCTTTTACAAGCTAATAACACAACTCTATATTACAGCAAATGATACTAATTTACCATCCAAAATACTCATATGTAGATATTCAAAGCCAACTTATCCTCGTATATTGTAATGCTTCATCCGGCCATGAAATGAATTGAATTTAGACGGTATTAAAAACAAGAGTCAAGTAAGGAGATTTTCAGTGTTTAAAGGCACTATGCTAGTAACTATATAACAAGCAAAATCGAATCGAACGATGGCCTGCTAAGTTTTTTGTTTGAGTTTGAATTATATGGGCATGAGACCACTACTACCTATTTATGCTGATGCATCTTCACAAGTACACATATAACGTAGGGCGCCTCTTGAAAATTTGAAAATGAACTTTAGAAGATAACAATTACCAAAATATTGTTGTGCCTCTTGTTTAAAAAATGCATGATCATATCTTTTAATTTATACTTTGGTATCGGTAATAAATATTTGCTGATCAGTAACAAATAAAACTTGAGTTTCTTTTGTACTATTTTGTGTCATTGATTGAAAATGCAAAAACAAAATGGCAGCAATCTAAAAGTTAAAATACGAGTAACATTAATTGCGATTGTCAAGTCCTGTCTGTATGTGGCAACATACAACTTTCATAGGAAGATGTTTTATTATAGGTGAAGAGAGAATGGAGCGGGTGTACCAAGTAACATAAGATTGACAATATAGCGTATTTTGTGGAGGTTGAACGTGTGGTATACATGGTAGGTAAAAAATCTTTGCAATATCATCCAACAAGTTGCGTGGCTTCTTTTGTGTTTAGCAAAAATACAGAGAAGGATTTTATTCTCCAACAATCATACTATGCCGTCCGTTCATGATTACACCAAATGGAAGATGTCTCACACACATCCCACACACGTCTCCCTCCACTAGCGTATGAATAATGGTAAAAGTAAGCCAGTTGGACTTGCAGTACTTCTCCATATGTTACCATTACAAACGAACTTTTAGGAGTAGAGTAGTAGTACAATGAAGGACAACAATAGTTCAAGAGCGTTTCATGCAAAAAAAACCAGTGTTTTTAAAGTTTGGTGGCATGGTATACGAAGCAAGCACAAAGCATACCTAAGCCTAGCTATCATAATAATAGCAACTTTGAAGATCAAAATTTACCAATACCTCTAGCCTATTACCTACATATATGCATTTTTTTAGGAATAATAACGTTTATTTCATCCACCAAGGTAGCTTCAAGCTCGTGCATCATCCACATATATTTACAGACATAAATGTTACAAAATCGCAGAACAAGAATAATACGTTGAAGGTACGTTTTTCTTTTCTTTCCCGTGTACGTTCGTATTACATATTATTGTGCAATATCATCATCATCTTTATTTTTTACGTACCCCTACACGACGTTTCTACCTGGAGTGAGTGCAATAAAGTCACCTTGATATTTGATTGCTAAAGCTTTACTCTTTTGACTGGATGATGCTGCCCATCAAATTTTTATATCTCCTTCCATTTTGTATTTAGATCAGTAATAGTAATAATACAGTGGTATTGTGATTTATCACGTCATGAATATGTAGTTTGCTATTATTTTGTCATATATCTAAAATGCAGATGTGAAGGAGGAAACTTTTAGGGAAATTGGTGGGTTTACGATCATGTTTACTTCACTCCCATAAATTCATATGTAGCGATAGGCAATTGCTTGGGCTTGCGAAATTCAGTGGTGATAAAAATCAATGTATTTTTTCCCAAAGTTATTGTTCGAACTATTATTTATAATTTTATAAATATGTAGTAGTAGTTAGCAGCATTGTAAAATAGCAGCATATCAATGGAAAACACTGAGAAGTACACAAAGTAGTGATTGAAACAATGAGAATTTGTTTGTTTTGCTACAGCATTTTGTACAAACACTTTGATTCTCCCAAACGCATTTTGACAAAGATACTAAATAGTTCAAAATTTACCTGCCTTGTAATAAGTAGATACTATTATAGGTATTCACAAGACGATATCATGAGTATTGAATACCTATGTAAATTTAAGAACTGGATTAAAGTACAATGCAGTATTGCATTTTTAAATTGTACTCAAGGCATCGTGCATATAAATACACATAGCAAATAGTAAAACCAATGATTATTAGATCAATGCGACAACTTTGTTTTTGCGACATGGGCAAAAGCATTAATTAGGCTTTGAAGAAAGGGCATTAACATCAAAGTAAAACGGGCTCTCAAATGGCAAAATATAAGTTCACAATAATTTTGAGAATTACAGAGTAAGCTAAGCTGGTTACTGGCTACATGTTAACTAATATAATATGTATATAATATAGAATGTTTTTATCAAAAAAATGGGAAAAGTTGTTCATCATGTCGCTCGCGCTCGTTTCGTATCACTGTCAAGTAGAAGCCAATACGGAGAATATTACCGTTGAATGCCACTACATGTAGCTTAGTGTGGAGTCCACACTGTGGACATAAAAATTGATAAAGCACGAATGTAACTACAAGCTTGGCTAGTGCAAGAGCAAAACAGAAGAAGAGGAATAAGAGGATTTGCCTTGAGATTGGTTACACAAAGCAGCAAGTTTTCCGTGTGCCCATCTAAAGAACGCGTAGAGTTCATAATATTTTTGTTGCTTGTTTGTTGGATAAAGAATCAGTGAAAGTGACCCACCACTACCACCCATTAGGTATACGTAATATGTACCTTAGTACTAGCTACTACCTCTCCGTTATGCTACACACACAGCCGTGATGTTTTTACTTTGCCTTCGTGCATGATACATTATTCTGTGCATTCGCACAGCAAGCAAATACCTAAGCATACCCAAAATGACACGGTACACAGGCATATAATCTGCGTATTTACCTACTCACATAAGCATATACATGTTTACATTTTACTTACCTATGTGACATAACCACTTTACATGCAAAAAAAAATCCAAGAAGGAAGAAAAAAATAGATGAAACTCTGAAAGGTTGTTAAACCAAAGTGTTAGCAGCAGAGGACATATAGGTCGACTCTTGCTACAGTATTCGAATGGGTCTGTGTATAATATTGCATTGTTGTTCAAGTTGTTCCTCACAATAACATTACTCTCCTTACTAACTAGCTAGCTAGCTAGTTGGACACCACCAAAGTTAGATGTTGACGCTACGATGCTTTATATTTTTGTAATATCCGCATCACGCTTTAGGGAATACATTCATACACCACGCATCCATCCCTTTCCATGTACGTCTCAAGTGCAAGCAAACACTTTCATTTCATGTCAATTCATGGAAAAACGCTGTATGCAGTAGAGGGTTCCTTGCTTGTCTCTTAACACATTAAACTCTTTACCCGTTATACTCACTAAGGCTCATGTTCATATCAACATACAAGACTGTTAGGTATACATATTTCTGAATAATTGAAAGTCACCACACAAAATAGTCATGTTGCATCACCATAATATTTTTGAATGCAAGTAAATAGTTTGGAAAACTTTAAATGTTTCTTCAAACTATTTAGCAATGCTGTGAAATTTGGTAGTAAATTCTACACGTTCGTTTCCCAAATATACACGGTTAGTCAAGTTTGGGTTAAATAGTATGGCTATTTGGTTACAAACTTCCCATTCCTTTTTTACGGCATTTGATGAAAATGGTGTATTCATGAATACACCATTTTATTACAAACCCGTTTATATCATCTTTACAATTACAAGCCTAAAGAGAAGCATGTTATAACGCATGCATATTATGTAGGTAAATAGTGTAAAGATGCAGGGCACAAGAGTATGATGTTTACACTTTGCATTCCAAGCATGTCTCTTATATTATGTCTGTTTCATATATCACCGACCGGCATATTAGCGGTGGGAGGGAGTGAGTGAAGAAATGACGATGCATAGCATAATAAAGTTCATTTATGTATGTATGTATGCTTAGGCATGTAGTAAAATATTAAAAAAGACAATGAAAAATGATATGATCAATGCTCCATCGTATGCGTGGTAGTCATCATCATATGTAACATAATAAGTTAATGCATGCACATTACATAGTACATATAGGTACGTAAGGCTTAAAAAAAAGTGTGGGTCTGAAAGCTAAATTTTTGTAGCCAGTTTCAATTCTGTATCACCGCACCACATATGTATTATAAGTATGCATATTTTGCTCTTTTAGAGCTTCATTTGACCAACGGACTGACTGGTTTATCGCTTGTATGATCGTATATGTTATATTTTTATACTTTGTATAATATAATTTTTGCATTGGTTTGACAAAAACATTAACCTATCTATGCATGTTTATTATTTGTCGTTATTTGACTATGCCGAGAGTATAATATTGCATCATTTGACACTTTTATACTTGACAATAGAACTTCAAGGTAGCCATGAAGCCGTGGTCTTTACATGACTCTCGTCTCGTTTTGGCTTAATTTCATCAAGGAAGAAGATACGCGATGCAGCGAAATTCCTTGTGAAACAAATACATTTGTATATTTTTGCATTTCTGTCCGAATTGGCTCTTTTCTATCAAAGGAAAACAACTACGAGAAGAGGATAAAAATGATAGATACGAAAAACCTACACATTGCCAGCAAGGGTATGTGTAGTAGCAATGATGCAAAAGCATGCATCTTTTTGTAGTATGTAGTAAAATCCTTTTTTATTTTCTATTGTTCAATATTCGTAATACTATCACTACACAGCACAATGATAATGAGCATGAAAGTTACGAAACATTTTTTATGCTCAAACACATCTATGTACCCCTTCCCATAAATATTTGCTCGTTTTGAATTTTAGGTTTTTTTTTGTTTTTCCACAGCATCTCTCTTGTTTTTGTAACATGTATGCCTATGTTGTAACTTTTTTATTTTGTGTACCTAATAAACTTGGTTCGCTCCAATTGAAAATTCACATTCTCCAGTTCTTATAGCATTTTTTATGTAACATTATTGTCAGTCATATATTACTTGAATATTTTATTAGAATGGCATCATGATGTGATGTAATTACTGTATCTATTAATATGAATTGACCAGCGCATTCGCAAGAATCAAAATTCATACGAAGCTGTTAAATTTTTGTGATTTCCTTATGTGCAAAAATATGTAGCTATTCGCTGTCTTACCCGAAAACTTTAAAAGAAGCTATGCGTGTACGATAAATTGAAGTATCCATGTATTTGTTTGGCTATATAACAACAGCCAGACAGAGGAAAGCTCATATAAAAAGGTACTTTTGCATGTTGGAATACTATAATTTATTTTCAGCTTGACTCTTTTACAACTTGTAAGTTACAAGTACTATTCCATGGGCGATACGGTTTTGTATAATAATATTATCCCATGTCTCCAATTATTGTGTTATTGCGGTGGTAGCATACCTTCTTCATGATGATTCCGGTGTAGCACATAGTTGGATTAAGGTAAAAAAGGAAGCAAAGAAGAAAGTGTTGTTATCGTCTGTCGTCTCTCTCTCTCTCTCACACACACACCACTTGGTTTTATATTTTTGTGTTACACTCATCATGACAACTCTCACACAGATTTCGTTATTATTTGGCTGGTGGTGGTGGTGGTTGGAGGGGGAACGCAGTATGGTTCATGTTACTTCATGTAGTGGAAGTACACTCACTCAATTGAATGGATGGATGAATAGGCAAGGCATATATGTATGCACACACATTCTTAAAACTCCTGAAATGCCTACTGACTGACTTTTTTTTAGTATACAGCAGAGTATATTAAAACTATAAAACACGTACAAAAACACAACAGCATCATTGCCATTGCATTTTCTCTGTGAATTCCTCAACTATAAGCTCATTACATGTTACCCTGTATGCTATTATGAAAAGACGAGCATGAGCTTTAGAGCCAGCTATGTGTGAGTAACAAAAAAGCAGCGTGGCATGATGGGCAGTGGTGGTCTTTTCCGCAGTTGTTTCTTTCGTACATTATTATGATTATTATGTAGCGTCAGTAGCAGCGTTTATATTTTATATATTGAGTTGAGCTTAGACTATTGGTTATATGTACAATGATGTGATGCCATGAGCCTTCTCTTCTCTTCAATGTTTTGTAAAAAACGCTATTGCTGCAGTAGTAGCGAGAAGGATGAAGAACACAGAAGAGAAGATGAGTCTCATTTTTTTGCCTTACTCCTCGTCTCCATCCCCAGTTCATACACATTAATACACATCATTGTGATTTCGTTATTGTACGTACACGCTAAAGGGTTTTTAACGTTTTTATCATCATCATAACAAAAGCATACCATACTACTCATCATATCAGCATGCACCACCACCATCGCTACCGCAGCACATCTCACTCTCATACGAATAATCCGTAATTCTTAGTTATTATTATTCCTATATACATATAAAAAAAATTTAGATATCCTTCATTCCATTACTCCACTGACTTGGTTTACGTGGATTATGTACTCAGACAACAGAGCAGAGGGCAGGGAAACACATTTATTATTACACACACTCACATGAAGAAGCATACCGTTGTTGCGTTGTCGTTGGTCGTTCCTCATCATCATAACCTAGAACGTAAATAAAAATACACGTAACTGCTAGTCAATTTTCATTCGTAAAAAAGTTATACTACATCATCATCTTATCCTTCAATCCTTTCATGTTATGCATATAATTACATACATTTACAACAAAACTATGAGAAACATTTTCTTTCGTACACATACTCCTCATCTTTTCTGTCTGCGTCCTTTTTCCAATTCGTCCGATCACGATCCAGCATCCAGATCCAGTGCTGCTGTTGCTTATAATGATAACTCATCTCCGGGAAGCAGTGTGAGTGTAAGCAATTCATTTTTTTATCCTTACAAGCCTGTAGCTTTGATCCGGTGTCTCGTTCAGAACGCCTAAATAGTGTCAGATTCACAACAAATAATATTGCCAGTAATACAAACTCATAAATCCTTTGAAAAATGTGAATAGCTGGTGTAAAAAAAAATCTTTAAAAAATTTCTCTCATTTCATATACACCGCTGCCATTCAAAATCGACGATATATTACATAGCAAATAAAACGGCAGCCTATTTAATCATCTTATTTATCTACTCCATCTGCATGGGAAGTGAAAATTTGTTCTTTATAAAGCGATCATCCTCTTTTAAAAAAAAACTTTCAGAAGACGCACACGTATTGTTATCGTGCTTTGTGCTGCAATTTTTAAGTAAAGTTTACATCTCCATTCTCATCATCGCAAGCAGCACCATATAACTCTTTTTTTTTCTGTTTGTGCATCACCATCGACAATCCCATTGTGTACGCTGTGTACATGTAGGATACACTTATTATTACGTGTGGTGGTAACAACAAACTCGTGTACGTAGTTCCATCATCATAATAACAATATCATCATCATCATCATCATCATCAATTGCTTGGTTTTTTGAGAGTCCATATATTTTGTGTACATTTTATGCACACACAGTTTGGTCTTTTTTGAACTGACTTTGAGTGAATAATGAAAATGATGAGAAGGATGGATGGATGGATGAAAATGTGTTAGAAGAGGCAGAGGTGGTGGCACTGCATATTGCATTGCAATGATAAAAATATATAGCATTAATTTGGGCAAGACAGAAGTGAATACGATACCAACAGCAGCAGCAGCAGCGCACCAAATACCGACATAGGAGAGAATACAGGCAGAGGAGGTCTTGTCT
>JAHZMZ010002222.1:0-12717 GCA_027743805.1 Lepidocyrtoides sp. E14 | reverse complement strand
TTGCATAATTCCTTGCCCTGTTGCTTGTGTTATGGTTGTAATCCTCGTCAAACATTTTGATCATTATTTCCACCACCACCACCACTTTTTTTTACTTGTTTCCAATTTATAAAGATTACTCATCTCATCATATAAAATATAGGATTGAGTTTGTTAAATGATGTTTCTTGTAGTTATTTCCCCTCACAAGTCTAAAGGTGATGGCTACACGTTTGCACCGATGAACTTTTGAATGAATTCATAATGTGAAATGTTTATCAGAACGTGTAAAAGGAAAGAAATAATTGATTCAGTTTGTCCTAATTCATTTTGCTCTACAGTCAACGTCAAAATTTCTATCGCTTTGACCACCAAGAAAGCAGAGCTTGGAGCCGCTATATTGCCTTGAGCAAAAATCAAGTATTCAATTATAATATAAATTATGACATCAAATTAAGATTCCTTTCTTGCTTTGTTTTGAAGATGCAAGTTTCAGTATGATGACAAAATTCCTCTTTTTTCAAAAAAATAGTATAAAGAAAAAGTTATTATTATCATACACCAACCTAAAAAACATAATTTCAATTCCCAAATGATCTATACAATTGATAAATAAATAATGCTTTTTTATTTGATACTAATCAGTAATCAGATTGAACAGCAGCTAACCAGAGAGTCATTCATTGCAGCTGGCAAAATTCGTATGTACATTGAACGGAAAGCTACATGTTTTATTATGTTTGCACATATGCCTTCGAAATCGTACATACAACAACAGTATGCAAAATATAAAGAGCTCTTTGAACTTGTTGAAGTTACTATGCAATAGTGCAATTCGCAAATCTTTATTATTGCAAATGTGCCATTGTTTCATGGTTTTCGCGGCTATTAGTGTGGACATCACACGTTATAATGCACTTTTTTTCATGGTACTTTAAAGTAACCTTTATTATATGCACACTTGAACAAGGTTTTTCACAGTTCCTACGATACGCATTAAATTTTCGTTCAAAGATAGATCATCGTTTTGACAACTTGTAATTTATGTGCCGTGTTATTCTCAGAAAAGGAAATGGTTAATCTTTAATCTAAAAAAAATATATAAGGAATAAAAGGATTTGAATAGAGGAGGGCGAATTATATAATGCAAATTCGGATATTCTCATTACTATAGTACGCTTCAAGAAAAAGCATGGTTCCTCAATGTGAAAGCGCAAATAAAAATACCGTGGCTCATGTAAAACATTATACCTACATGAACATAAAATGTAAAATGTGCACTGCACACCTTTACACTACACTTATCTCGGCTAGTTGTTAGGTCTCTATTATTATTAAAAGCACATTTCGATAGTCCATGTGTGTTGAATAAGTGGACTGATAGTAAAGGTTTATAGGAAAATAATCACTATGAAAAATAGGCAGGGTGTGGGGGCCCAATACATTTTTATTCATGATTATTTATTGTCGACAGTAGTGTTTGATGGTTTTTTTTCTAAGTTGATGGTTTTTTGCAGTCATCCGTTTCGATTTTACACAATGCAAGTACTGTACAAGAAGAGTGAATTTATCTTTAAAAATAATATGACATGAAGACAGTTTAAGTGGAAAAGGGAGCGAGCGAAAGACTGAAGCAGTAAAAACATGAAGGTTAGGCAAGTTGCATAAAAAACAACGTGTTAATGCGGATGATGATAATGATGCTATATTTACATAACATTATTATTATAAAGCTCAGTATTTGACAGAGTAACTTCGTAGTACTTGTTTGCAGTCGTATAAGGTTCAAGCTACTTGGATGAAAGTTGAAAATTAAAAAATAAGGAAAGAAAAACACACCTTGTCCTGTAAATTTACTGCAAAATGTTGTTGTAATGCTGTTTTTTTCTCTTTAATCCATGTAAGTATGAATGTATGCATTTCTTTATGAAAGCAATCAATTTCTACCTTATTAAAAATAGGAGCTCAAGTAGCAATAGCAATTGCCTCTTGTTACTTGAACTGCTACTACCACCACCACTAAACCAACAAGACCTCACTTGGTGACTTGAAAAAGGGGTACGGTGTGAACGAGAAAATCCCCGTGAGATTCTAGATGAATGACGACGGTGACGAGTTTTAGTGGTAGGTTTCATTAAAAGTAATTGTGCGGTCTGTATAATATTTATTTTATATAGCCTACTGTCGAGTCCCCTATTTAATGCATAATATCTGTTAATGTATATATATATATTTGAGTAATTGGTGTGACATTTTTCTCCACTTTTAAGATAAGTAGATTGTACAACGCAGAGAAAGTACAAGGGATTTTAGCATAAAATACATTTCTGCCAAATTTAAACAGAGATAAAGGTAAATTAAGCATTTCAAATATTTTTTAAGTGCATGTGAATGAAACAGATCTCGTACGTCTTTGTCTCCTTCGGTAATCCCCTAATGATGCCAGTATCAAATTTCCTCTTCACTTTTTCTCTCATTGAGCCCAACACCACATGAAAAAAAAAATACAAATGCCTCCAATACCTATCTGTAGGTACGTACGTAACTCAGGTAGCTGAAGCTTATTCTGTAACATGCTTAAATGCGTAATATCATTACCATTACCGCCACTACCCGCAGCATTGACTGCTGCTGCTGGTATGACTGCTGTTCTTGCTCGTTAAGAGCTACCACCTCATCATCATCTTGAAACAGGTTCAATTAGATCAACATCATTTTGCAATTAAGCTTGGAATCCTATTCTTTTTGCTGCTGCTGCTTCAGCATATTATACACAGATTACCAGCAGTAAATTTAGCGTAAGGAGGAGTGCAACTTTACTCTCATTCTGCATCAAAATAGAGCTCCATGCTATTCACAGTGTTGCTCTATTTCTTGTCGTTGCATTCACTTCATTGCATCTCAAGTCTCTTAAAAATCAGTGCGCACCAGCATTTATTAGTAACTCAGCCATAGTGCCTTGCATAACAATGTTCCTATTATTAGCAGTCCACTCTACAAATTTAAACGAACAGGGTGCACCTTGTATATCAAACGAGACGAACACGCTTTTAATGTGCTTAAAGTATTTTTCAAGGCGTAATAATTAGCCGTTTCTGTCTGTCTTGTCATGACGAGCATCAATCAAACGCTTTTGCATCAAAATAAAATGTAAACAGATACGTGAGCTTGAAGCAAATGCCTATGCAGTTTCACCCGTCTCGAATACATTTTTTCTTTTATGCTATTTATACAGCAGTGCATCAATAAATAACATCTTAATGTTACAATACACAGAGCTGATAAATTACATGAAAGTCTTTCCAGCAGCCTCAACCAAAGGTTCATTTGGTTGATTAACCTATTAATGTACCAGTACAAGATAATAGGCAGCATCAAGTGGAAAGGTCTTTTTTGATGGATAATCAATTAACGGGTTTTTTTTATCCATGCGTATGTATATAGGTATGTAAGGATGAAAATGATTACACCAATTATATTAACCCTCCATGTAGCAGATTTACGGGGCAAGGAGATGACTTTAAGATAAATGAACTGAAGAAGTAAAGACAGTGACTCAGCCACCGCACCGTGAGTTTGTTTGTGACGATGAGTTGAGAGTAGAATGAGTAATTTTTCTCAATTTGATGAACCATTCTAGTGAGGTACATTGACTGATGTTCAGTGCATACGTGGTAACAAATGAACCATTCACCTGAGTATTTTTTAATGATTAATATATGGGGTATTGCGTAACATTACTTTCCAGTGAGCGTCTACCATTTCAATACAATTTGTTTATGCATAATAATTATATAACGATTAGCATAACTTATAATAATAAAAATTTTCTGTTATATAAATTCGTTGCTGTTTTTATATCGCGTTATTATTGAGTTACTACCACTACAAAGCAAAAAAGGTTTGTAGGTAGGTAGTGAGCATATAAAGAATTCTTCTCCGACCAGACCGCATTAGTAGAGCAGCTTAAATGCATAAAATATTAATCAGGTTATTCCACTGCCACCAGCAGCGTCTGATCAGAAACTACTAGCACCTCAACTGCCAAATTCAATCAGTCAATCAATCACCAAGAGGACAACATCATCGACATTCTCGTTCTCTCCATTTTCTGCTGACGACGCTAGCTAGTTGACGATTCTCATCATTAGACTTATTTATTCAGTCATGTTACGACAACTGACGACTTTCCGTTGACTTTGCAATGTGTCAAACTTGCTAATCGACTTGCTAAATATTTCTTTTCATATCATGCATTACTCATAAACTCCTATAAACTATCAGGTACTACTATTTAGTAGCTATCACTGCCGTAGCAATTACAATCCATCCAACACCTTGAAGTCTGGTCGGCTCCTATATTATGTATCTTGGCATAAGTAGACTTCGTGTAGTATAATTAATAATATTTTGTATGATACGATAAAACGATCAACAAGAGCAATGGGAATAAGGTTAAACAAATACTCTCATTTTGCAAAAGACATTATACACATGTTCTCCGTACATTATCTGCTTATTTATTTTAAAAGCGTTTCGTACATAGCATATTAAAAGACAAACAAGCAGTTATTATTACCATTTTTATATCATCATCATTATTTGCTACTCATTACTTTGTACGACATGTTTTGTTCTCTTTTTACTAATAAGTGATGAATGAGGAGTCGTCCTCCTCTCTTTCTCTCCTTCTCTTCTGCAATCAAACAATCAGGTAGCAAACTAGTTGGTACAACCTACCTGATTGGATTGACGATGACGAACCTCATCTCTGACTGCTACTCTTTTGTACAGATATGTAGATAAATTTGATTTAGATTTACCAAGTAAATGAATGTATGACCGCTACAAATAAGTGCATCCGCTCACAAAGATCAACAAAAAAACCAGATCAATAAATGACGAATGTGTGGAGCGTAATAATATTAATAAAATGACAGCCATTCACAACGCATCACACTTAGCCTAAGTGAAAATATATAATTATCCGTGCCTCCTTAAGGACTCTGTGCAATTAATTCTTGGCCAAATGATCTTGCTGATTCTTTTTTGTCTTGATTGACCCCGTGAGTATCTACATTGTAGATTGTATGCAATGCAAAAAAAAAACTTAATCGTCTTCACCGTTTTATTAAATTATTCATATTAAATATTTAGTGAGCCTTGATATAACCAGGGGACGGAGGCATAAGTGTAAATTATTATTAACACTGCATATACTTTTGTAGTGGTTTTGGCGTTGATTGTTGTTTTTAGTGGACGCTATTATGATCATGATGATTAGCTATACATATTACACATGCCTATTAGATACCCAATGAAAGATAATATACAAACAGCATGCAAGCGTGTGGTGATACCCCATGCCATAAACAATGTTAGCATTGTTGATAATGACGAGGACTACTAACAGTAAGCAGGTGCACATTGTTGTATAGCCAACGGCTTGATCTAGTTACCTTTTCTACACCAATTATGTATCCTCTTGCTGCATTATATACGTACAAACTACGATAGAAAAAAATGATTAGTGATTATGATTACCAATGCACACATCGACAGCTCGGTGTGGTGTGGTAGTAGAGCCGGTAAGCAAGTAGCAAAGTAAGAAAACAGGAGTCTTCTTTTTTTGTTGTTGAGTGTAGTGCTGGTAGCAAGGAAACGTCTTTTGTATGATCATAAATCATAAAGAGAAACACCCAAAAGCGAGATAAAAGCCCTTAATTGAATGACAACTAATTACAATTTATCGCTCGTTAAAGGTGGAGATTGTCCGAAGAAATTAGTAAAAAGAAAGGAGTATGAGGAGAAATGAAATAGTTGAAAGTGGTAAATAAAAATAATGACATGAGGCATTCCATTGGGGAATTGTAAATTGGTACCGTATCTTTTAAATTAAAATGGTAATCTCTGTTGTAACTGAAACGAACATATTGCATTCATACCTGCACTTTCGCAAAATGTATACCTATTACTAGGCGAAGTGGAAGCAAACTGAAAGAAAGATTTGGGATTTGGAATTTGTATTCATGTACTGCCTTAAAGAAAAGGTTTTAAAAAATCTATAGAATGGTTTGTGTCATCCGGAAATGAAAAGAGAATTATATATTTTTCTGGATTGGTAAAATTTTTATGTGATTTGATCGGGCATTGAAAGATAAGCTGAGTATGTAGGATGATCTAATGATGCACTCTGTCATTTTACTCGCATCTTTTTCCTCGAATCCATCTCAAAACGGAATGTTTTGCATGCAAGGCTTGATGATTAGTGTCGTCAGCTCATAAAAGGTCGAGCTGGTTTGGTTTCTAGTGGTATTGAATAATGATAGAGAAACGTTTGGGTAGGAAAAAGAGCAATAAAATTTTCCGATTTGTTTCAATTGAGCAGGCTTGTTCGTATGATACAAGCTAGAATTAATCGGGAGGTTAAGAGAAAAATGTGCATGGATAAAAGCATATCTACTACGTTGCTACTATAATATGCTTGTTATAAAAGGAGTAATAGCAGGTGCAGGTTGATCTGATGGAGGTCCAGGACATAAATTTAAAACATAAAATATACATTCTCATTTTGATCATCTCATTTCAATCGAAATGCTTTTTCCATATAAAGATTCGATCTACTTTGGCGTTCACGACCACACAGTTCCACCATCACCATTGAACTGGTACATTCTACAAGCAAGTCGGTATGTTGTTTCAGAATGATTCACAAAATAATGCATGCATAATATAAAATTTGAAAACTGGTGCATTTAAATATAAAAACGTTGGAATCTGGAGACGCGATACTAATGAGCTACATAATGTATCACGTACAGATTTTTTTTTTCAAGAATTGTTGTGCAAATGCATAATTTGGAAAGACAGGCAGAGGTGAAATGTAACAAACAGTATGCATAAAAGAATCTAGAAAAATGTATCAAGACATGTACTGAAACCTTACTCAATCCAAATTAAGAAATGCCTACGTCTACGGCTGTGAACAATTATATTACTCGCTATAAAATAAGGACAAAAGTGAAGCTCTAAAAAGGAGCACTAGAGATTTTATAGGAATTTCCCTACACAATTAGTAAAAAGATATGCACCTACAATAAAAGCAAAAGAAAAAATTTCCAAGCAGAAATATTATCTAGAGTGTTGTTTGACAATAATAAAAATTGTTTTCTTGAGGAGAATTTTTTTTTGGCTAAGTGTACGAAAACAATTAAGATGTTGCCACTATAAAAACCGGATACAATTAACACGGGATCCATTTAACTACTTTAGAAGCGATGGTCCTAAATAAAAATACCAATAATATATGCATAATTGGCAGTTCATTCATAATTATAGGGAGTATCAAAAAACGTGAAAAGGCAATAAACCAGTTTTGTTAAGAAGGGGAAGTAAATTCATATTCAAAATTCCTTCTTCCGTCAGTTTAAAAGCAAACTCATATATATGCATTTATATTTATTCACTTTGAGTTTTGGTCATCAATCCAACTCGATAAGTCTGACACGTTTTCATGGCACCGTTCCAACCATGCACTATTACGTTGTAGCTGGAAAGTTATAGTTTCTGGATGATGGACTGCACCGCCAAGATATCCTGTATGCATTATCATTATCACTGTCGACAGAAGCTGCAAATCATCCATTGTAACATCCGAATAACCAATAGTAAAAATGTGAGAGGATAAAGTAAAGCAAATAAGCTAAGCGCTCGTAAAGGTATTAATAAGCGAAAGGAAGTTTCCTTGAGAGAAAAATGGCCTGTAATGAATATTTTTTCCAACAAATAAAATTCGTACTTTTTGATGCTCCATTTTATATTTTTATGAAAGTGTTTCCTTTCCCTTTCATGTTGGCTTTATTGTGGTGACTTACTTTAATTATGTACTGGGTTAAGTAGAAAACCTGTAGTGGTCAATTTATAGTCCAGTTATATAGTTTCAGTTTTGACAGTTGTGTTCCAATGGGAGGAAAAGTTTGAGAAAAAAACCACCCAAAATCTAAACTTGTAAATGGATTCGTGTTTACGAGTAATTATGCTTTAAACAAAAAGAAAATGTAACGACAAATGCTAGGGTGGTTTTTATGAGCTTGATGGAGTGTTATAAAAAACGAGTAAACAGTAAAACGTCGTTTTTCTGATGACTTTCAACTTTGTCGACAAAGTAAAGGAATCGACATCTGGAAAGCCATGTGTATGTGTACATGTTCATCTTATCCCATGTACTGAATATAACTCATGTCCTGTGTCCTGTCCACCACCGTCTTTTTCTATTACACAAATCCAGACACAATTCTCATTTTTAATGCATATGTGTGTACATACATACACATGGTTTATAGGTATATGATAAAGTTGAGCAGAAGCCCAAGACATAAAATATCTTTTGAATTGAAATAGATTTGAATTTGAAGTAGACAGCATCAATAATAATATTATGTGTTTCTTCAAGTTGTTACGACTTGTGCATAAAGGAGAAGAGAAATAATAACAATAATATCTCAAAGGGGCAGTCTGAAGCAAAAATAAAGTAGCAGTAGTAGAGTGACTGACTGCTTATGAAACACTCTTTACTCATTTATCATCAAGCATATTTTATAGTGGAAGTGTATGCATTTGTAATGTATCAGTGAAACAGAAAGGGAGAATACCTGAGCAACGTAAACTAATAACTATCAACTGACTGAAAACCCATAAAAGTGAGCATTGTGGAGTATTTCAATGCTTTTTTATTATTCATTTTATTTAATATTGGAGCAGTGAGTCCACTTTTCACTGTGTCAAATAACCACATTACTACAAAGCTTTGTAACTTTAACAATAACATAATATTTATTGTATATGCACAAGCATAATATTATTGTATGCATGTATTTACGTATTATGATATAGAAGACAATGTATGTAGTTTTAGGTATACTATGATCGGCGGAACTAGTTATTTCTCTCTCTCTCAAGTAAAACTTGGCTGACAGACGAAGATAACTTCCAAATTCAGGTAGCATCTTTGCAAGACATTTGGTTCAGTTAATCGAAAAGCAATAAATCCAACACAAGAATGTCCTTTCAACAAACTGGTTTTTTGATAATATTAATATCATCCTTGTCTCCCTTCTCTTTCTTTTTTTATTCTCTCCAAACTTTGTTCCCTGTATTTATGCTTGTAAATTTGTGTGATGATGATGCGTATGCGTATGCAAGTAGCAGTTTTCAAGGAAGATTGAGAAGGAAAGAGCTTGAGGAGACAACCACAAGTGATGTCCGTACATTATTTTTTTATATATCGTTATTATACGAGTAGCACCCGAAGAAAAGTAGTTATGAAACTTCTTTTTTTTTCGCGATTAGATTTCCTGAACAGTTGGAGAGAACTGAAGAATATTCATTGCAAAAAAACTAGTTGTAGGACATTGTAGAAAAAAGAAAGGATATTTTTATGAAACAAATTGAAGCTCACCCTAATGTTTTGTGCTAAATCATAATAATAATACAGAAAAGGTTGGGATTAATAATAACGACCACATTGCGGAGATGCTCTGTTATTTCAGAAGAAAAAAGAGTCATTATGTAGTTTAGTGTTTATTATTACCCATATTGATGATCAGCAAACAAGAAAAAGGGTTTTTGGCCGTCTTCTGATAAACTTGATGAAATAATTTTAATTGTTGTTTAAATAAAATAAATCTACGCAGAGAAACCTTTGAGTGCATACAATAAAACGTAGATGATAAACTGGAAAAAAGTAAAAAATCCTTTCTTCTTCTTCTCATGTACAACGTGCACCTCTGGCAAACGCATAAAATAAAAAAATTATTGTTGTAGACTAGCTTACACGGCTGCATTTTTCACCCATCTTTTCAACAAATTGACATAATCTCCTGCTCAGCAAATGAGTGCCTGTTGTACATGAGAAAAGGCAATAACGATTCAACTCAATTTTTTTCACCTTCCAGGGTTGAAATGTCAAAAGCAAAAGCAAAAAATGAGCTTGAAAAGTTAGATGCTCATTGGCAATGCATATTTATTAGTTAATTAAAAAAAATTCTAATATTTTCGTTTAAGCTACTGTTTAAAATATAAACCCCTTTCAGTTCTTTGAAAACCCATAACAATATTTTTAATATTATAATATTTCTGCTTATAAATGAAATAATTTCATTTAGCCGCCAAATACAATTTTTTTTAACAGAGTCGAATAGCTACAACTAAGCAGAATCACACCCAAAATGTTATTCTGGTTAAAATGCAAAGTGTAAATTTTAGATCATATATTCTGTCTAGAATTTCAAATATCAAATGCATGTAGAGAAGCAATGAAGGGAAAATGAGAATGGTATTTTTATTTTACGTGAAAAGGTACTCATTCCGTGTAGTTCTTTTCTCAGTGCAAGTGAATGAAATATAATCTGATTATCTATTAATATGTTTAATCATGATCATCGTCAGTGTTTGTGTATATGCCAGTTGGATAAGTATAGGTAGGTACCTGTGAAGAGAGAAGCGGCAATAAGCTGAATAATATAAAATATCAATTTAAGTTATCAGTCGACTCCGACTCGCTCTGTCTGCTCGCTCGCTCTTGCTCACCCACAACAACAATAGCAGAAAGTGTTTGACATGAGCTTTAACCATGTCTGCTTATAAATATAACAATAATAATAAAGCATATAACTGATTAGATTGGCAGATGACGTTAGGTGCACCAGCTTCTTTTATCTCTCTCTTAATGCTGCATACTATGTTACATAACTTATATGTATGTACATAATTTTGTTATTATGACTAATAATGGGGGAAAGAGAAACAAGAAAGCAAAGGGATCAAATTGCAGTTTTTAACCACAGATGCTTTTATATACTTCCTTGTGCTACTGCAAACATTATAATAAAACTTTTGAAACTGCACCTTCACTCGTATCCAATTGTAAGTCAGGTTTATCTTGAAAATTAAGCACAACTTTTTTATTTTTGCTTTTACTAGTTTGAATGCAAATACTACGTATACTTTTTGATCAATTTTTTTTACCTAAACGACTTGCCAAGTCTACAGTATTTTTATGACTTGTTACTCAACCACAACACTTTGTACAAAAGTGCGGCAAATGCTGGTCCTACGTTAATGAGTCTCAGATTAGTTCAGTGTTCGGATTATAAAAACAATGGACGGATTATTTTTCAATTGGCGACTTTGCAAATACTGTTATCGCATGTATTCTAGCATTTTATCATTCCGTTTGTTTTATTTAGCCTGTTAAAATTTATTTCATCTGCAGTTTTTTGCTGCTTCCTGAATTTTCTAAATTAAGACAAATTGCTATGCGATTTTTTTTCAATTAAACTGATTTAAGAGTTTCAGCTTTTAAAGTGGGCAGGTATAATAGTGGAAAGTATATTACTATGAGGTACATACCTACCTAAACAAGTATATAAGCTATGGGCTTGTTTCTGTCCATTTTTTTTTCGTTCATCACACCTGGACGAAATGCTGATACAATCAAGCCTATATACCCGCATACATCTAGTTGACATTACACTATCACTATAGCATGTATATTATTGTAATAGCTTCATGAAAAACTGCCATTCCTACTATATTTTTTTATAGAGTTGGCGCAAATGAAATTTAATACGTCTTATATATTCGTCTACTTGTGTGCGCCAGGGTTGAAGGGTTGAAGCTGGTCGTTTGCTCAGCAATAAATTTTAACATTATGATGATGTTGTTGCTCAAGTTTGCTACCTGTCTTATCTTCCACTTTTTTGGGCCTCGTCAATTTTTGGTAAAGTCAAAAAGACAGTCACTTTTCTTTGATAGATCGCTGGCAGCAGCAGCCGCAGTGAAAAATAAAAGGGAAAAAAACTTGTACTTTTCTTCAGTCATGCCTAAATTACAACGGCAAAAAGCATCTTGTATATAGGTATTTCATATGAGCATGCTCGTCGTACCCAAGCAAGGTACAAAGATGAAACATGTGTACAATTACTCACAAAATAGATTTGTCATACTGTCATACAATACAGCTTAATCTTTACTGCAATACAGCTCATTCAACATTTTTTTGCAATCATTTCACTCTTGCAGCTCGTCACACGTAAACTTGCAAAAACAGAGTAATTTTTTTCAACAAAAGGTATTAGAGTAAAATGGACAATTTGTTGAAAATTAATGAGTGCTATTCAAAAGACCAGTAATGAAAACTGTCTTATAATAGTTTTCGCGACAGCGAAATTTGATATGGATTTTTAAAAGGAGATATTTCTCAAGGGAATGTCCCTACCACTACTAATATCCTCTCAGGAAAGGTTTACAAATTACAAGTTGCTGGTACGTACACAGATAAAGGTAAAAAAAAGGTAGATATTTTTCTCCTTCGTTCGTGATCCTTATCAATTGAGTCATCTTTCTTTTTTTCGCTCATATCAATCGACAAGTACCTAAAGAATTCGCTGATAGTTGTTAGCTAGCAAGAATGTGACGACGTGCCATTGCTTTGCATGCAAGAAGCCAAGGTAATAACAATTTAGCGTGGTTGATGATAATGATGATTCTTTTTACAGAAGTAGTTATGTAAAATCTTACCTTTTACCAAATTACTTTTAAAGTAAGTAGTGGGTTCAATTCTCGTCGTGAGCAAAACATAATATTCCTCTCATTAACATGCATGCAAAAAAGATGTCTAACGTATCCTGTATGAGAGAAATCAACTACGAGAAAGGTGCTAGTAAAATTTGACAAGAC